>JALMQS010000283.1:0-200312 GCA_024734495.1 Forficula auricularia
TTTAGGGGTTGCACCTTTTTGGTGTAACTCCTTCTCTCATAATTATCATTAAAAAAAAAAAAAAAAAAAAAAATATATTGTTAAGAGATGATACATTGACAAAAAATATTCATTCAATGGAAAAGTATTCATTTAAATCACGGCTGTCCAACACACGGCCCAGCACTGCAATGAATATAGTCCGACATAAAATTATACATTTCTTTAAAACATTAAGATTTTTATATACTTACTGGAAAACATATCGTCGCCTTAGAGAGTAAACCTGCTAACTCATAACAAGGAAATTTTACAGGGGAGAGAAAAAACAAACAAAATTTAATATTGTTGTTATGGAAAAAAATATTTTTCACATTTTTTTCTACAACTTACGATCGTAATTTTAAGTAGCAATTTTACTTGGACGAAGCTGCATCTTTTCTTCTTTCCAACGGTATTAATATGTCATATATGATAAAAAATGGAGTTAGCAGTTTTACACTCTTAAGCCGAAGATATCTGATACAATTTGACTTAATTCTTTTTTTTTTAAATAAGAAGGTATTGGACAATCTCCCAAAAAATTTTCAAAAAATAAAAGGGCAATTTTTAAATCTTGAATATGAAAAAATATATCAAGATTTCCTTAAAAATAATCACAATTTTGTCATATTTTTACTCCATTTTTTATTAGATATAAATATTTTTAAGATATTTTTGATTTTTTGTCATGGTGGATATCATTATTCTACATTATTAACTCTTTTTTTTTATTAAAAATTATCAATAGAATTAGGATATCTTATCTACGGCCCGAGGCATTTGTTTTTACTTCAAATGCGGCCCGTGTAAGCCAAAAGATTGGACACCCCTGATTTAAATAAAAAATAATAGGCATGTTAACATAATCTATATATATATATATAATTACAATATAAAATGCTACACATTTTTTTATTATGAATTTATCATATTATATAGTTTATTATTGTTGCAAGGAATAAAATGTTTCTTTGCGATATTTTTTCCTTCAATTAATTTCTGTCCTCCTTTTCACTGTAAAAAAGTTGGTCACCTTATTTTATTGTTTCCTTCGATTTATAAAAATTCTGCTACTCTCGGGTCTTCTTATTGAATAATTTAATATCTTTATGTATATATTAGTTTATGATTTTAATGCTATTTATGTATTTATATAAGTATTTGGTAATGGTATCAAAAAGTGACTCCTATTTTCTCTGATACAAAATAAACCAATAGAGATATCGAATTATATATTTCTCAACAGATTAACGGAAAAAATAGCCCAATAATCAAAAATAATTATTTTCATTAGATTTTGTTATTAAAATTTTTTCCAAGTATCTTAAATTCATTCATTTAACTTTTATTTATTATTATTTTTATGGCTTCACTGCATCAAATTGGTTCGGTTTGGATAGATTCACTTCGGCTCAGTTCTTCGTTTAGGATATGGCCAGTTAAAAAAAAACAAAAAAACATCCATATCTTTATTAGTTTATTTTTTTATCATAGAAAATATTCGATACATTTACCAAGTAATTTTTAGATTTATTAATTATAAATCATAAATCATAGGAAGAACTAGAGCTAGGCTTATGGGAAATTAAAACTCCATATATATAGTATTTAGTTTTATGCATCCCTCTGGAAATTAAAACTCTTTTTAAGGTAGTTGTTTCGCGATAATACTAGCAAAAAGCTAATGCTAGAGTATATAGAACAGACAATAATGATTCATAATTCATAGCACAAGACTTTTTGCTGTTTATGTACCACTCCTAGCCAATCCCGTGCACGTTTGACAAAGCTGGCAACACTGTCCGAGCTTGTATATATTTTATCATACAAATGTCAAATAAAGTACATTATAAAGGGAGATTTTTAAAACAAAAAGTTCTTACTAAACAATTGAAAGCTGTTGCGACAATGGCTGAAGCGAAAAAACGTCAAAACAAGTAGTAAAGTTAACCCAATTTTTAGGTTAAATAAATGCGTTGTTGCCAGCTTGTTTTTAGTGTAAATTTTTCATTATACATTTTTCATTATTATCTCAGAAACTGTGTTGCAACTAGGAATTAAAATTTTCTTAAAAAATCTATTAGTTATTGTTTAATGTTGGTTAAGTTTTTTATTACAATGGTAAGAAGAGTTTCTTAATTATAATTAAATATCTATGTAAACTTTCCGATATCACGTATAGTGCAATGTATAAAAGTCTGAAAAACTCTATCTTTAGAATTTAATATCTCCGGAACTATATTGTTCAAAAATTTCGTTTTCCCACCAATCGACGCAGAAGTATTTAAATAATAATCTCTAAATTTCAAAAAAATCCTAAGAAACCCCATATGTGGAACAACTACCTTAATGCAAAATAGTACAAAACTATTCTCACGAGCAAAGAAATGTAATCACTCTTCATTAATTTAATGATTTCATTGTATTTTATTAGAAATTTAAATATTTTTTCTAAAAAGTTTCCTTTTTCAGCATTTAAAATAAATATAAAATGATAACCATATGGAAATATGATAAAAGTGCGCAAGTGGGGAGGGGGGGGGGGCGCACCCGCGCAGCTTAGAGGGAATTTTGTTACCAAGTTATTAAGGCGAAAATCAGCAATATTGATTTTTAATTTAATAAAAACATTTTAAAAAATTTAATTTAACATTAAATACAAGCAATATTATTTCATAATTAATACGTTGACTGCCAACTACCAGTATAGGTATATATCAGTGTAAATATGAATATGTGGCCTCAGGAAGAGAACATAAAAAAGTTTGTATTATATGAGCAGAAAATAATAATAAATTGGCTTTTTAAACCCGAATCCTAAAAAGCACCATGGCAGTGTCAATGTGGAACGTTCAAGGGAGAAATCCTAAATGATGACATTTTTATACATACCTACATTTAATTTCTATATTATTTCATTTATTAAAAAAAAAATATGGGGAGGGGGCGGAATTTTTTTTTTTTTTAGAGAGGCGTAGTAGTATTTATAAAGGTTGGAAACTGCTGGTTTTAGAGCTGGCTTATCCTACAGTAAAACATGCCTGAAATATGTTTTGAAAAACATCGGAGAATCTTCTCGGCCGTGGCAAACTCCTTTTTCATTCAATTATACTTAAATGCTATCAAATCTCGCTTATAACACTAGACCAGTGCTTCTTAAACCCCCTTGGATGGAACCCAAGTCAATAACAGGCGGGCTGAAAAGTTCGTAGGCTAGCTTTGAAAAAAAAAATTTTTGGATAGAATTTTATTTTATTATTCAATATAGTTCTTTTCGCGGGCGATACAACGATTATAGCGTCCATACAATTTTTCGATACCATTTTTATAATACCATTTGTCTTTAGTCTCAAAATAGGCTTCAGTTTCTTCGATTACCTCTTCATCGGCGCAAAATTTCTTTCTAGCGAGCATCCTCTTGAGGCCTGAGAACAGGAAAAAATCACTCGGGGCCAGATCTGGAGAATACGGTGGATGCGGAAGCAATTCGAAGCCCAATTCTTGTAATTTTGCCATCGATTTCATTGACTTGTGACACGGTGCATAGTCTTGATGAAACAGCACTTTCTTTTTCTTCAAATGAGGCCGCTTTTCCGCGATTTCGTCTTTTAAACGCTCCAATAACGCTACGTAATAGTCGCTGTTTATGGTTTTTCCCTTTTTAAGATAGTCAATGAATATTATACCATGAGTATCCCAGAATACTGATGCCATAACCTTGCCAGCCGACTTTTGCGTCTTTCCACGCTTTGGAGTCGGTTCATCACGTGCAGTCCACACGGCTGACTGTCGATTGGACTCCGGTGTGAAATGATGGAGCCATGTTTCATCCATCGTCACATATCGACGTAAAAATTCGGATTTATTACGATTGAACAGCTCCAAACACTGCTTCGAATCATCGATTCGTTGTTGTTTTTGGTCGGTTGTGAGCTCGCGCGGGACCCACTTTGAACAGAGCTTTCTCATATCCAAATATTCATCCTCGATATGATCAACACGTTTCTTTGATATCTTTAGGGTCTCAGCTATCTCAATCAACTTCACTTTACGGTTATCAAAAATTATTTTGTGGACTTTTTTGATGTTTTCTTCGGTAACTGCCTCTTTGGGGCGTCCACTGCGTGCATCGTCCTCTGTGCTCATTTCGCCTCGTTTAAATTTAGCAAACCACTTTTCTACGGTTGATTTTGCTGGTGCAAAGTCCGAATAATGTTTATCAAGCTAAACCTTGGTTTCAACAGTATTTTTTTTCGCCAAAAAGCAATGCTTTATTAACACACGAAATTCCTTTTTATCCATTTTTTCAAAGTACTAAAAGTTCTTTCACTAAAAATGCTATAACTCAGATACTAATAGTGCAACAGCTGTCAAATTTATACACGCGTCTTTTGAAGGTTGGGGCTAACTAAAAATCATATGGATTTGATACTAGTGGCGCCATTTATGTGTCAGCATACGAAATTTTCAGCCCGCCGAGTATCTCATGCCCCCACCCCCTATTTTTTTTTTAATTCAGATTGGTTAAAAATCTATGTGAAAGTAAAAATATACTTATTTAACAATAATTATTTATTTGTTACATTTGCAACTCTTCGCGGCTACCCTGCGGGTAATCCATGGTTCCCTAGGGGGCCGTGGCCCACTTCTTTAAAAACCATCGCACTAAACTATATATTATGAGCATTTACTGATTTTTTAACCGACTTCAAAAAAGGAGGAGCTTCTCAATTCGACTGATTTTTTTTTGTGTATGTTACTCGATTTCTTCGCCAATTGTGAACTGATTTTGATGATTTTTTTGCATTGGGTTCAGTATAGTTTCCGATTGGTAAAAAACTAAATTTCATTGATATTGGACCTTTTTTGTTATGTTTGTTCACCCATAACTTCTTTGTTTATGAACCTGTTTATTTCTTTGTTTATGTTTATTTGTTTTGTTTATATGTATAATTATTTTATAGCGCATTTTATTTGATTTTTGAGTTATTATTTTATTTGTTGCATTTAATTTTTTTTTAAAGTCGGTTTTTTTTCTAAAAATTAATAATTATCGAAGACATATTACAATTTAGCATAACTGTTTTTCGTCAATATATCACATTCAACAAATAGTTCGATTGTCGTCTTTGATACTAGACCCCTCATATTTAAATGTTCTCCTTATTTATTTAAATTATTCATCTTTGATCGAAATATTTTTTTCGGGTTGGTGAGGTTAAAATTTAATATTTAATAATGGTTTCTAATTTCGAAGTTATAGATATACGTAGTTTTAGTAGTATAATTTACAAGTGAGATTATCTTACCAAATATCTCTTGGGGTACGATTTTTATCGTGATTGTTTTATATTTATATCATACTTGGTTGCATGATGTTAAATTAAAAAAAAAAAAAACTTGTTTTATAAAATCATTCTACATCTGGCATGGTGATTTTTACTGACTATAATTTCGAAGGCCTTACCTTCATCATCAATATTCTTCTTTTTCCTTTAGTAAAAGCCAATGGCCTGTTTACACCATCAATCTAATATAAATATTTGCCTTCGAATTTTAGTTAGAATCGGAATTACCTCTTTGAATAACTTAATTAAATTTCTTGTTTAGAACACACAATCTATCAATTCTCTCTTCATAAATTAAAAACTATGCACGTAGTAAACTATTATTTATTTTCATTTCTCTTCAATCTGATCAAAATATTTTGATGGTTATCCTAGATCTATTTTAAAAAATAAGCATTTATTTTATTCGATATACATACTAAATATTTTATTCCTTAGACTGGGCAACAGCTTCTATACGATAAATTCTTCATTCGTCTTTTCTATTCTAATTTATTCTACGATGATGCGGAGAAAGATTCCTCATAAGACACCACAATCTCCAGATATAGGCATTTGTAAATAAAAAAAAAACATTTTTTATTTTAAGAGATATTAATTATAGGTACTTGAGAAGTTTTTCTTTGGAGACGGACTGGTAACTTTATTGCTGAGAAGTGGATGGAAGTCAGTCCAAAATGGATACAAATAATTATTTCTAATAAATGAGTATTTAGTAGTAATAGTAATTTATTGGAAGAGAAGAATTTAATTTTTGGGACAAATTCTGGGATTTTAGTAGAAATATTATTAAATTTCGATATCAGAGGGGATTCTTCAGCTGACTGCCCGTAAAGCATGTTAGTTCTCAGGTTCGACTCCTGAGGGGATGAAGCCCTTTTGATATCTCAAATATAATAAAAAATAATATAATATTTCTACTAAAATTTTGGAATTTGTCCTAAAAATTAAATTTTTTCTCTTGTAATAAACATTGGTTAATTTTAACTAGAGGTGATTTTTTGAAAAACATTCCAACTATTTTCAAAAAAAAAGATGCTCAAATCTTTAGTTTTATATTTATTGGAATGTTTGTTTTCCTTTTACAGTTTTCTGAAACCGACGTTTCGGAGCATCTTCCCTCCTTAAGGTTCAAAGTGTCAATAAAGAAATCATGGAGTATTTTTCCTTTCTTTCTCATTCTCGTTGTTCTAGAGACAATATTTTTAAACTTTCCATCAACACTAGAATAGAGGAAGAAGGAAGGAGGAGGAGCCTCCGAAATGTCTTTTTTTCAAAAATTGTAAAAGGAAAACATTCCAATAAATACTCCTTTATTTGAGATAATTATTTTTATTTGTTTCCGGCTGCCTTCCATCTAATCCTCAGCGATATTAATTGTTTTGACAAAAGTACTGTACGTGAGTGTGTATGGGAATTATCAAACTTTCTCTCTCGTAAAAAAGTAATAGGAGGAATATTAAAACAAAATTTCAAATTTCCCTGTTTTATATTGCCGATTAGATTTTGGTTCAAATCTGAACCCCCATATTTGAAGTGTAGTGTTGAATGTTAAATTTATAAGAATTTATTGAGTAAATACCGTTATTTAAAGACCTTTAAGTTTTTCTTTAATTTACTGTTAACATTTTGAAATCCCGACGACGTATGGGGAAGAATTGTAATCATGCTTGAAGTTATTTTTTTTCTCTTGATTAATTGAAAATTTCTTAAAATATGCTCATTCGATCTTGATACGAAAAATTAAGTGGCATTAAGACTCACAAAAAATATTATTTAATAATTACCAAAAAATTATTATTTTCAGAGGAATTAATTATTATTTGAAAAATGAATGTTAGTGCGATTCGTTTGTCTATGGTCAATTTTTGTGTGCACTCTACCACAAAATCTAAAAAGAATTACATTTTTATACGTATTTACTCCCCCCGCTGGCTATTCCCTTGATCTCGATATTCACTGGAATATCTATCATTTATCATCATATCAATCAAATTGGTACAACTGGCTTACACTTTTTAAAGAAATTAGTTTTGATAATTTATTTTTACTTACCATCATTATTTTTATTTATTATTTTTTATTATTTTTTTTTTTTTGAAGAAATTTTCTCTTTGGAGAGAGACGGACTGGTTGAACTTTTAGTTGAAAAGTAATGGAAGGCAACCCAAGTATAGTGGAGAGGATAAAATATTATATTTCCAAATAAGATGTATTTGTTGGACTGTCATTCTTTTTTCCCCTTTCCTTTAAAACCAACTTTTCGGAGGATCTTTCCTCCTTCTTCAGGGTTTCAAAGGGTCAATGAAGGAAAAAAGCAAGTTGCTTCCTTCTCTCCTACAGCAGTGTTTGAAATTTGTCTTTTCTTAACAATTTTTTTTCCTGAGGAAAAGATTTCTATTTAATGCTTCTGTTAAGAAAAGACAAATTTCAAACACTGCTGTAGGAGAGAAGAAGCAAGTATCTTGTTTTTTTGCTTCATTATAACCCTTTGAAATCCTGAAGAAGGAGGGAAGAATCCTCCGAAAAGTTGGTTTTAAAGGAAATGGGAAAAAAGAATGACAGTCCAACAAATACATCTTATTTGGAAATATAATATTTTATTTTCTCCACTATCCTTGGACTGCCTTCCATTATTTTTCAACTATTTTATTAATTTTTTTAAATGTTAAAAAAAATCTAAATTTTGAAACCTTTTTTCAGGTTAAAATTAAAATTCAATATCGATTCGAATAATTACACGCGATTCTGAAAAATGAATACAAAATTTCAAGTTGAAGACATTATTACACTACTTATTTTTATATGCCTTTATTCTTAAAAGATGAGTTCTTTCCATGAAATAATTAAAAGTTCCTGATTTCAAGTTAATATAACTATAAATAGATATATATTTTTTTACTAGTTTTATTTTTACTCGTTTCAAAAAATTTGTGACTCAATTTATATTTACTTGTATTTATTCTTAAAATTTCAAAAATTGTACTTTTTATATGATGTTAAAATTTAATGAATTTAATAAATTATACTTTTTCTAAACCTGTTATATTATTTTTTTTTACTTAGAGAAAGTGGTGTAGGTTTTAGGTGAAAAATGATATTAATTAATAAAGTAAAGGTTGTGTAGTTTAACAGTGAATGAAATAAAACTCAAAGAGGTTTATACAAACTGAATATATTTCGGATTATTAGTCCATCATCAGGAGTTTACAGGTTAAAAACTTGTTTAACCCGTAAACTCCTGATGATGGACTAATAATCCGAAATATATTCAGTTTGTATAAACCTCTTTGAGTTTTATTTCATTCACTGTGAAACTACACACCCTTTACTTTATTAATTAATTGTTATATTATTGTTATATATTCTTAAAGAAATGAGATGATCGAACCTATATTAAAATATGCCGGCCAAGTGCGACTCGGATCGCATACCATGAGTTCCGTAATTTATATCATCTGAAATCTTGGGATATCAAATTTGTTATTGTTAAAAAGAGTGAGTGAATTCGTGGAATTTTTTCATAATTTTAATTTAAGCTACTTCTGAACGACAAAAGATAAAAAAATCACATATAAATTACAACTTTGAAACTTTCTCTCACCTTCATTTTAGAGTAAATAAAATTCAAAAAATTTCAGTACAATTCTACTTAATGAACTCTTTACAGGGATACTTCATAATTAATGTAAAAAAAAAAAATATTCGACGTCTCAAAAAATTATACCTTCCAGAAATGATCGTTTGATTAAAACTAATAAAGTTTTTAATTTATATAAGTGAATACATATAACATATAACTAAGCGGTTGTATAAAAAGAAATTGACTTTCAACAGGTAGATCTTCTTATCTTAATATATATAAAAAGAGAAGGTGATGTTTCATTCATTCATTCATCTATCAACGCACAGCATAAACCGCTTGACCTAGAAAGATGAAATTTGGAGTGTATATTCTTTCAACGATTTATGGGTAAGAAGAAATTTTTTGAAATTCAAATCTTAAAGGGGGGAAAGGATCCCAAAATGTGTTTTTAGAGTTTTTCAAGATCTCTTAAACCAGAAAAAATATTGAAATGGGCTTAATTTAGAAAGGTGAAGCATTGAAATACAAAAAAAAAAAAACAGTATTTTGATCTATTTGTCCCCGAAAGAAAGATAAAGTCATTTTGGGGCAAATTTTTGAAATTTCTAAAGTGCTCTATCACCTCGAGTTTTTAAGTTTTAGCCTTCAAATTTGGTACATAGGTTTATTAATGCTAAATCTCGGGAAGTTTTTTTATTTTTTTGAAATTTGACCCCTGAACTGAAAAATGGGAGATTTTTGATTTTGTGGTCTAAAACACAAAACGCTTCGTATCTTTCTTGCCCTTGGACCAAACTCAACCCAATTAAATAATCCTTAAGTAAGGATTTGTTTTACACTTAAATCATTTAATATACCAATTTACAAAAATCAAAGATGATAGAGAAATTGTTAATTAACTTTATCATTATCTGGTATTAACTAAACTTATTAACCTACTGTTTTGATAATTTTTTAGTTTTATTTTTTTATTTTAATTTCCATAAATTTGATATATGGTATCAAAGAATTCTACCTTGCAATTTTACATTTATTCCTAATGAACAATTTTTCTTAATTTTCACTAGTACCCTTATTATTGTGAAGGACTCTGTAAGGTTTTCACTAAAATGTTTTTTTTTTGGTACTTGGCTTCGATTTCCGAGGCTAACGACAGACGTGGAAACAACATGATCTAAAACATCTCAGGTTAAGCCATCCAGAAAAATTTTTGGACACGCCTCTGCACAAATAATATTTTTTTTACAAATTACAAGACTTGACTTGCTTTAGATTGTCTGATCTTGCTCTTGCATATTCTTCTTTTTACTTTATTTTTAGTGAGTTCCTTCAAAAAGGCTTGCAAAAATATCTTAAGTAAAATCGTTACCAGCAAAAATTAAATATTTTCTTTACCACCGATTGATTTTTCTATAAAAAATAATTAAATTTGATATAACATAATAGATAATTTAGTTTTGTTATCATTTTCAGATTAGAAATTTATTAAAATTAAATTAAATTAGAAAAAAAAATCTAAAAATTACATTTTTTATTTTTTATTTAAAACTTAAATAAAATACATAATATATATAAAACTATAATTTATTTTTTAGTAATTCAATAATTTGTTTACTTTAATATTTAAGAATTCTTTGGATTCAAATGATTTATTAATTATTTTTTTTCAATAATTTGTCAATTGGGACCAATGATATTTTAATTTCCTTGGTTTGAGCAAGAACTTTGTTTATTAATTCCTATAAAAAAAATTATAGAAATAAGCGGCTGAAAAAAATGCAAAATCAGTTAAAACCAGATTTACCTAGCTAGAGCTCTACCTTTTCGAATTGAAATTAAGTTAAATCTTTTTCAAAGGAATCAATTTCAAAATCGGAATAGTCACAATGATTATCTATAATAACTATTCCTAATTTGAAGTTGATTGATTCTACTGTGAAATTAATTATTCCCAATTTGAAATTAATTAATCCTTATGTGAAGTTGAAAAGGTATATTTTTAACAAAGTCGGGTTCACCAGTATTAACTATTCAATACTATGCTTTTTCAATTTCAAATTGGGAATTTAATAAGGAGAACGACGAATTTCTCAATAAGATTATTGAATATCAAATTGGGAATAGTCTATTTGGAATTATCCCATTTTGAAATTGATTATTTTCAATTTGAAATTGACTATTACCATTTCAAAATTGATTGACACAAGAGTGAACATTGTAGGTATAAACTTGTTACGTTTTTTTTTATATATCTTTTTTAAAACAGTCTGTAAATTATGGTGATTTAACAAATTTAAAATTTAAAAAAAAATTGGAAATAAAACTTTTTGCAAGCAGAACGCATTTCCTCCGATTTATGAGTAGGTAATCGTGGTTATCTAACTAAATCTTCGAGAAAATTTACTACATCAACACACCCGACAAGCAAAAAAAGAGGGATTTTATTAAAAAAAAAAACGGGGCTTTCAAGTCTATCTCGAAAGAAAATAAATAGTGATGTATAATAAACTAAAATTTGCCCAATTAAAGTAATCCGTTGATAACAACCATGAAATTCAATTTGTTTTTCCAACTTTAACTCATTAGCTACAAGCGTTCAAAGGCTCCCCATTTAACGTATGTTTTTCTTATTTTCCACATTATTAAACCAAAAATTATGACACTAATAGAAAGACCAAATCTAAACAGTTCTTTTTTGCTTTGATAAGACAACTATTCGTGCAATACACATTGACTTAGTTAGGGAGTTTTCCTAGGGGGCAGCCGGCCATCTGATTAGCCACCACAAGGTTTCAATTTCGGGAATCCGATTCTAGATCAACTAACTTTTTAGTAGAATTGACAAATTTTGGAAGTAAGGAAATAATTTAATGAGAAATACATAAGTGATGGAGTTTCGATTTTTCTAGGGGGGGCAATGAGTTTTGTAGGGGGGCACTGCCCCCCATGCACCTCCCCTAACTACGCCCATGGCAATACAACAAACTTTCTACGGCCTTTCTTGAGTTATCCCAAGTTTTCTAATCCAGAAAGATAGACAAAATCATATTAGTTAAATAAGTACTACATTACTTATTCTCGAGGGCTGAACCGCGACATAAAATCGTGTACACCTACTTCCACTTTCATTTCCAAGTAGAAGACAATAGATGAGAAACGATTATCTAATGAATTCCAAATAATTTCAAAGACGGTGTACACCTAATTCCAATCTCGGTTCACCCCTTGCTTATTCTTAATTTCATATCTTAAATCTATTTGGAATAAAAATTAAAAAAAAATATACTTGCATTTTGAATAGGGGTGGTAGTTGATGTAGGTTTTGATTTATTTACTAATCGAGATTCTAAAATGTAAACATAAATTCAAGTTATAGAGTATAACAGTGATAATATTCAATACTTCGTAATTATTATTAAACTTAAAAAAATTACTTTTTTTCCGTTCCTTTTTCTTGTTATATCATTTTTGGTTTTTTTGATTTTATTAATTTTATTATCATTATTTGTTTTTTTGTTTTTAACCATTTTATTTGCTTCCTTAGGCTATAAACAAAACAAAATGTAAATCTTTAATAAAATTAGTATTTTAACAGTAACTATAGAATTATCTAGTTGAAGTTTTGGTGATCTGCTCAAGGGATTTGAAACCGCGAAGACCGCGAGAGGTTCAGGTTTTGAAACAAAAGGTTTGTAAGTCCAATATAGTCTAGACCAGGAATGGCGAATCTTTTAGGACTCACTTATCAAACAATTTATAACGTTCGAAAATTCAAAAACTAAAACTAGTCGTATCACGTGCCACATAAAATGTTTATCCACTATATTAAATTTCATTAAAATGGAAAAAAATATAGTGTATACAAGAAAAACTGAATAATAAACAATTCAAAAATTTCCATAAAATTTAGTTATTCGTTACCCATGATGAGAAGTTATTTTTTTTTAATTTATCCACATTTTTGTCTTTTTAGTTTATTTATACCGTGGCATAGTGAATCTCTATGGGATAAAGTATTGTTTTCACTCAATTGCCTAGAGCCTAGAGCAATTTCAAAGAGTTATAAAATAAAAAGTCTTCAACTCTGATTGACATCAGCCATAGTCACAAATTGTAATATTCAATAAGGTCAAATTTTAGGAACTGATAATTTTTACAAAAATAACTTTGGGTCTCATCCGAGTCCCAAAAGAGAGATTTTTGCAAATTTAGTCCTTGCATATGCAAGTATCTGAGGATCTAGTTTTTCTATAGACTGATTTTTCCACACCCATCAACCTAACGAAATGAAATTAATAATTTATATATTTAACAAAATGAAGCGCTAATTAGATTTTTCTTTATATCGATCGGTTCACAAACATTAATACTTTTTTATTCCATAAGAAAATATCTTGAAAATCGTTTAATTAAACTTATCCAAATTTAATATTCTATATATTTTTATTATATCTTATTATAATAGTATTTTTTTATTTTTTTGGTTTTTTGAATTTCGTTAAAAATGTCGTGTGCCAATGAAAATCTTACTATAAATATTTAAACAAACACTTCGATCCACTTGCAGACCCAAATCTACAAATTTAGTGTAATGTCTAATGGAAATCCATCCATCGTTTGGGCTCCTTGATTATACTTTATTTCAATAATTTTTAATTTTTTGTCTAAATTTCTCTAATGAAGTCCCAACGATTTTCATAAAAAAATGGCAACGCTGGTTATGGTTACTAAAGTTTATCCACTGGAGTTTAAAATAGAAAAAAATAAATAATGCCTCTGTTAAATATTTTTTGACCTACCATATATTAAACATACTAAATAAAACTGTACTATAAAGATAAATCAATGAGGTTGTCCTCTGCTTGATGCACTTAAACATACATATATCGTCGCCTTGGAGTGTAAACCTGCAAACTCACAACAAGGAAATTTTACAGGGCAGAGAAAAAACAAACAAAATTTAATATTGTTGATATGGAAAGAAAGTATTTTTCATATTTTTTTCTACAACTTAGAATCGTAATTTTAAGTAGCAGTTTTACTTGAACGATACTGCATCTCTTTCTTTCGAACGATATTAATATGTCATGTATGATGAAAAATGGATTTAGCAGGTTTACACTCTAAGGCGACGATATTATACCTATCAACCTATCAAATATAAATTTGAAACTATAGTTTCGAAACAAATAAATAGCTATACATATTTATATTTGGTTTATATGTATGTGTATTTAAATGTTCATCAAGCACAGTACAACCTTATTGATTTCTCTTTAGGAATCAACAATTCTGCTACTCTCGGCAAAACAAAATCTTTTCAAAACAGTAATACTAGCTTACATGAATGAAATACCTAATTTAAAATATACAAATACAAAAAACTTTATATAGGCTATATTAAAGTACTCAAGATCTCAAGATACCTAAATAAAATATTAAATTTGATCAAGAATAATTAAGCCATTTTTAAGATATTTAGTAGAAAACTTAAATCCATAGAAAATAAAATAGTAATGTTTGTGGACCGATATATACGAAAAACTATACCGGGCTTTATTTGGTTAAAATAATGAAGTTCTTCATTTCATTTCAATAAGTTAAATGTGTGAAAAAATTATAGACGATTAAACTGGATCCATGCATTTATACAGCCACAAAAAAACACTCTAGTGGACCCTAGACGAAACCTAGAATTATTTTCGGCAAAATCATTAGTTCCTAACATTTGACCTAATTGAATATACAATTTTTGACTTTAATTGAGATCATTACTTTTCTTTTTACTTTATGACTTTTTGAAGTTGCCCTTAGAGAAAATAGCATTAGAGCTTCGCTTTGCTACACTATGTATACAGTAAAAATACAGCAGCTCTAGGTCTACTATCGTAAAAAGCATCTTATGATAAACAGTGTAAAAATAATTGTTTCATAAATATTAATTATATTATCATAAATTATGGCTTTACTCTAAATATATATTATCTAGTATTCAGCGAAATTTTAGGATTAAGTTGCAGTATTTAATTAGTGGTTTATTATATAATCATTTGTACTTACATTACAAGAAATCCAGGGTAGAGGATTTGTATCATTTCTCACGAAATAAAAAATTACTCCATGTTTATAAAACTCCGAAAAGCCAACTTTATAAAGACCTGAAAAATAATTTCTTATCAAATAAAAACTTTTTTAGAAAGGGCTATTAATTGTTTATTTTTTGCATTAATCATTTATCCAATAGCAAGTCCGTAGCCAGAAATTTTTTCTGGGGGGGGGGGGGTTCCCATGGAGGGGTGTATAAATGAACTCCAAGGAGTAGGAGACATACCCTCGCATCTGTCCAGATTACTTTTTTTACCATAGTATTTTTTTATTAACTTTTTATTGAACTTTATTTATACCCTGTAAAACTTCGATTTTTACCTCAACATTTAACGCCCCAACCCCGACCCCCTGCTGGCTACGGCCTTGTCCAAGAGAAGGGGGCGTCTATAAATTACATAACGCGTTTTGGAAGATTTTGAATCCCCCCCCCCCTCATCTCAAATGTAACAAATCATAACAAAAACCAACACCTCCATAACAAATTGAATAGCTCCCCCTTATAATGTGTTACGTAAATTTATAAATGCTCCCATATACCTATATTAAGAGTAAGAAGTAGGTGAAATATCTGATATTTTCAGAATGACTATAACATAATTTAGTGGTGAAGGTTAAACAAGAAGATACTGAGGTTTTTATTCGATATATGATCTTTTTTTAGTAGTTCTATACTCCATAATACTTTTACTAGTAATACAGAGTAATCTGAACGAGTTACGGTGTAATGCGGTGAACTTGGAAGTAAGTAAGGTAGTAAGTCGATTAATCTTAATAAAATCTGTGCAACTGCGGAACTGCGGAAATACCAACTTTAAAAACAGCCTTCAGAATAGGTTGTCATTTTTAAAACTTAGTGTTAAGTGACCAGATGTTTTACAATGGGATGTGGGACATGAATCTGTATGTATATAATTATTTTATTATCATATATCTATTGTAAACCATAATGGAATAAGAGCAGTCATAGATAAAATTAAAACATCAACATTACAAATAAAGATAATAATCACTTGTACTTTTCCGATGAAATATGAACTTTTTTCAATAATTCATCATCAATAAGTCATCATTTTGTGATATCCCGTGTGTTCCGTCATTTAAAAGCTACATCTCATATATTGGGAGCCCCTGATATTTAGACAACCGAATTAGCAGATCAATTAAGGGTATGACTACCCTGCAACAAAGCCATTTCCCATTTTTACTTTATCCAATGCGGAGCAGATGATATTTGTACAGTAATCAATAAACAAAAAAATGATTTAAAGGGGGATATAGTTTTAGAACTCTCAATTGAAGGCAGTAATGCTAACCATCTGGTTTTGCTGTAGTCTAGCAAGCGCATACATAATTATATTTCATATCAACATGATTACAAAAGTCTTCCAAGACGGGCTCTAGTGTCGCTAAATTATAACATAGACTTTGTAAAAGTATAAATAATTAATAAATAAACTTTCTTTTAATCCAAAAGACAAAATATTGTCTAATGTGGAACTTTTTGTGGGACATTTTCGATGTGGGACAAGAAACCCAAATGTGGGACAGTCCCACAATGGTCACTTTAACAGTGAAATTTTACTGAAAATTATTCTTTTATTTAATATAATTATTTTTTTATTTTTTTTTACTTTTCTATTAACGTGCAATATATATTTATTATATATAATATACAGTCGACTCTCGATAATTCGAAATTCAAGGGACTACAAGAAAAATTCGAATTATTAAGAGGTTTTATTATATTTTTAAAAATATATATGAGCTTACATAAATTGTATAGATATATTAGCCTCAAGTAAAACAGTAAATATAATGAAAACGACAAAAAAAAATTACAAATGTATTAACATTGCAATAGAAGAATAGATAATAACATACCTAATTAAAAAAAATCGAATTATAAAGAGGCGAAGTGGCTTAGTTCGAATTATAGAACGTTCTCTCCCCTCTTGTTACGAAAAGGATTTCAAGTTATCGAGCCTTTCAAAATACACAGCATTTTTTTCGATTTACTGAAGTTAACAGCTGAAGAATTCGAATTATCGGAAAATTTGAATTATCGAGGTTCGAATCATCGAGAGTCTACTGTATTTTTGTTTATTTATTTTTCTGTTTGGTATTCGTTTTTTTGTATTTTAAAAGCCACTAATAGTTCATTACAAATATAATATATAAGATAATCACTTTTTAGCCATAATGGAATTCTATGTATAACACATCTATTTATTAATGAAAAATGACTAAAAAAAAAGATTAAAAAAATACACTTTTCAATCGTACTAAAAAGCAGAAAATAAAAAAATAATTATATTAAATAAAAGAATAATTTTGTGTGCCAAATGTTCTTGATTTTTCAGCGTCGTACGATTATTGGACTTCCCATGAAATCAAAACTGAGCGAATTCAACTATAACTGTAAGACAATAAATACTTCAGAAATCGAATTTATGTTCTTCTTTTTAGTACGGTTCTGTGATTGAAAAGTGTATTTTTTAAAAAATCTTTTTTTTTTGTTGTTTTTATTTTATAATGAAATGAAATAGGTACACATGTGTTCTATAAACCAACAAATTTTCTCTGTATTTTATGGATACTGAATTTATCACAAGAATAGTTTCGAAGCCGTGTATTAATAATATTCATGGATACATTGTGGATTCAATTATTCACCTTTTGTGGAGTTCGAAGCTTAAATATAATTAGATTTTAAAAATTGGTAGATTTGTAACACTTTTGATCACCATTAGGTAATGATCTAAGTCTACTTCTTGGAACGACTTCTCAAGCATTTGAAAACGACTCTAGAATTAGGTGTTTAAATGTTGTACATTTGTTAAGAATGTCTTATTCAAAATGTCTAATCTAGACAAAAAATAATTTAATTTAATAATTTATTTTTATTATCATTTGGAACAACATTTTAAACAATTTAAAACATTTTATTGTAACATTTAACTTAGAATTATTTTTTAATTGTTAAAAACATATTTTTATATAAAAAATAGTTCTTTGCTTTTCACGAATTTATTATTATTATTATTTTTTTTTTTAAAGAATCTTTGATTATGTAAAATAATCAAGTAGGCTTTGCTTTTTTCCAACAAAAGAAAGTTTGTTTTGTTTATTATTAGTAAAAATGACTCGTGGAAAGGTTGTTGATGAAAACATTTATTTAAAAAGGGAAAATCAAACGCGGAAATTGGCGATCTAGTTAATTTATCAAAGTTTACTGTCAGAAATATTATTCGAGTTATAAAACAACGAGTACAATAGCTACAAAACCTCGGTATGCGTCGAAATCCAAAATATCAGATGCTGATAGACGGGCATTGAAGAAGATTATTAGAAAAAACAGGCGTTCGAACTATGGTGAATTATCTGTTCTTTGGAGCGATGCTGTGGGGCGAAGATCCAAGCCCTTAAGTTAGGTTTTAAAACTTTCAAGGTAATTTTATTGCAACTTATTCCAATTTTTTTTTGTAATTTTACTAATTATTTTTAGGGAAAGAAAAGTCACTCTTGCCAAAACAACAAAAGAAAAACCGGCTTAAATGGGCTAAAAGTAACATTAATTGGACGAGTGATGAATGGAATAGTGTCCATTGGAGTGATGAGTCTCGTTTTGAAGTTTGTGTTGGGGACAATCGAAGCAGAGTTATTCGTCAGAAAAATGAAGCTTTCAATTCAGATTGTTTAAAAAAGAAAGTAAAATTTCCTGCTTCAGTTATGGTATGGGGTTTAATGTCTGCTAGAGGTGTTGGAAAACTTCACTTCATTGATGGAATTGTAAACACCAATAAATATTTAGAGATTTAAAAAAAATCGTTACTTCCAACAATGGCAGATGCATTGCAGAATAATAATAATTTTGTGTTCCAACAAGACGGGGCGGCCTGTCATACATCAAGAAAATCTTTAAAATGGCTTTCTGATCATAATGTTCCACTTTTGGAGTGGGTGGCAAACAGTCCCGACTTGTCACCAATAGAAACTCTTTGGCACACAATGAAAAAGCTATTACGAATACAACCACCAGCTAGAAACGTAGTCGAATTAAAACACAAACTTCAAAATATTTGGGATACTTTCACTCAAGATGAATGTCAAAACTTAATAAGTACGTTGGCCAAAAGAATTCAAGACGTAATTAAAAATAAAGGCGACGTCACACAGTGGTAAAGGTTTTGGATTTATGTTTTCCTTGTTTTTAACAATTAAAAAATAATTTTAATTTAAATGTTACAATAAAATGTTTTAAATTGTTTAAAATGTTGTTACAAATGATAATAAAAATAAATATTTAAATTAAATTTACCGTGAATTAGTATAATTTTATTTAAAAAGAAAAAATATTGGTGGCCAATTGAGATGGGACGGGGCTCGTATATATCTTGTTTAAAAAGCGCGATCAAAAACAATTATCCTTAATGTGTTAATTATTCTTTGATATATTAATGAGAAAATTAACTTCACTATTATATTTTTGAATAAACTGGTTTTTTCTAAATTTTATCGAATCAATGAAAATTTCTACTTGAGAACCCATTTACATTGAATCTCAAAATGAAGAAGAAAAAGCTATAAATGATATTTACCATCATAGCGGGCGAGGCTAGAAGGAGCAAAGCGCGACTCCAAATCACTAGTCCGACAAACTCGGACTAATTGTTTCTTTTTCTATTTATTAAAAGTTGTTGGATGGTATCTGAATCCTGAAAAATAAAATAAATTACTAAATTATTATGTTATCTAGAACATAGCCAGATTTTTTTTCGGGAAATGCCAGATTTTTTGTGTTTAAAATTTGGTCTAGATAGATCAAAGGGTCTAGAATTTTAATTTCTCACGATTCACGTAAAAACGGCTCAAGGGATTATTATGAAATTTCATATTTACATCAGATGTCTTCTAACTTACGTTTTTAGTTATATAACGTTTTGATATTTTGACCCCAGAAGAGGGTTTGGGGTGGGGGGGGGCTCACGATTGAAAATTATCAAATAACTCCTAAACTATTAACTCTACGGCAAATTTTATTATGAGCAAAGTTGTAGGGGATGTGATTTCTGACAACTTTTGTTTTAAAAATTCCCCCCATAAACCACCTAAAAAGGGGGGGGGTCAAAATATGAAAATTCTTGCTCTTTGACCAAACTCAACCAAATTTTGTATACAAAATCTGGGTCACCAGAAGGCTAGAAATGCAAAAAATAACCACCCAAAATGGGTGGGGATCAAAAAATGAAAATTCTTACCCTTAGAGCCAACTTAACCAAATTTTGTATACATAATCTGTGGGTCACTAGAAGGCTAGAAATTAAAAAACTGGTTGCGGGGGTGGTGTTCGGGGGTGGAGGGCACGGGGTGGGGGTGAGGGGTGCAGGGTGGAGTGGAAGGTTTAGGTGAGGGTCCAGAGGCGTAATGGGGGGCTCAGGTGAGGGTCCAGAAGCGTAGTGGGATGGTGCGGGGTGGGGTGCGTGGTCCGGGGTGGGGCGCTGGGTGGGTGTGGCGTGGGGTGATGGTTCGGGGTAGAGGGCGCGGAGGTGAGGGTCCAGGGGCGTAGTGGAGTGGTTGGCTGGGGGCGATAGTTGGGCACGGGTGCATGGTGCGGGGGTGGGAGGTGCTGGGTGAAGTTCAGGGGGGGGTTCGTGGGTTGGGGTCCAGGGGCCGTGTCCCCTGGCTAGCTAGAGGGCCGCCGAAGGCGGGCCTTGCAGCTAGTATATTATATATATAGGAAATATTGCGCTCTAATTAAGAATTCATTAATGAAAACTTAAAAATTTATTCAGACCTAGAGTCATAGTTAACATGAAGTAAATTTCAATAATATCAAATGTCTACTTACCTCCGCTGTATCCAAAAAATAAAAGAACTCTATACCAGAGTCGAAAATGCATCGATACTTATTTTTTAATATTAAGTAAACAATTCCTTCGACTCCTGAAATCCATTCTTGGAATACATCTGAGAGCTTCATTGGGGAACCAACAGGTAAGTCTAAGCAAAATAAATAGGAGAGAGAGAAATGATTATTTTAATAAATATTAAATATACATTAGATAAATATAAATTCAAAAGTTTGATAAAAGCTAAGTAAACTGAGGGAAAAAAATATGTCAGATTTACTGGACTTTCGTTTGTTACAACCCTTTAATGACAACTGAATGATAGATAACAACTGTTGGTTGGGAGAAGTTCTAAAATGTAGTATATAAAAAAATCGCATTGTCAAATTCAACCTTCCCTCATTTTTTTTACCTGCGTGGACCCTTGCCATCAAATAAACACTACCTAGTCTATTAGTCAACAATGAACGTTCTGCAATGAGACACTCAGACTAACATATGTGTGTGTTTGCATAAGACAAGACACTTGAAAAATCACTAATTTTTAAAAAAAATTGTTGGAGCCGTTTTTGAGAAAATAAAAAAAAAAACGAAAAATCTTTCATGTAAATGTCCTCTTCCTGTGTTCCGATTTCAATTGACTGTGTTTATTGCGCCACGCAAAGGGGGCAGCCCTTTACAAGAAAAAGAAAAGGATTACATTTTATATACAAAAAACCCCAGCCGTCAAAAATTATGCCAGATGTTGTGGCTTACATCCACTAAAGTTAAATGGGCGGTCTTAAACAAATATTTTAATATGTACATTAAAAATTTAAAATTATGTACACATCTCTTTAGGAACGAGTCCAGATAATTGGGGGCATTCAACACACCCCGCAACATAGAGAGTCTTTTAGTTCATTATTTAATTTTGGCCGGGCCCCGTCCTAAAGGTCCGCCTCATGAAAGTGGAGAAATTAAAAATGGAGCCTATCATCGCCCTGAGCGTCATTTTATTAAGAGTATTTTTGCAGACACCCAGGGCGCGCAGGTCCCTATAGGACCGGGGACACCAGAAGCTTGATGTACTCTTTCTAGCCTATATCAAGCTTAAGTTTCAAATTTCGTATCTCTGAGACTTATGGTTGCGAAACGCAGGGTGTAGATTCTTACGAACGTAAACATCAACTTCCGGTTTTTCTATTTTAGCCAAAATCTTGTTTTACTTCTTGTAGCCTCTAGATAGCTTAAGTTTTCAATTTCAAGGCTCGTCGACTTTCCGAAGACGAGATATGAAAATATTTATTTTACGACACTCTTAATTTACAACCCCTTCCTTTAATTCAATCGGATTAAAAAGTTGATACAACTATTAACTCATGACACTTGATAAATACACTAATTTTTAAAAAAATCGATAGAGCCGTTTTTGAGAAAATAAAAAAAAACGAAATAAAGAAAGGGGGTGTAAATTAGTAGTGTCGCGATGACTTCAAATAAATGAAAATGTGAAAGTCGTGTGAACACACCAGTTGATTTTTATTTGAGTCGTTATCTTAAAAATGCGAAGGGGAGAGTCCTGTTGTGGATAGTATGTATAGGCGAGACGGACCGGGGAAGGGTGGAAGGTCTTTTGCCCGGATGAATGATTGCAGAAAGGTAGACGTCCGCTAACCACAAAGGGAGTACCAGTTCAAACTCTCGGGAGGAAATCAAAATTAAAATTATTATAATTAATCTCAATACCTCTAAACAACGAAATATAGAAACATCATCTAAGCTTTTGGGGTTTTCTCTCACTGTAATTTAAAATCGAAATAAATAAAAAAAAAATTAAACCTATTTCTACTACTAGATCTTTACAGAGGTACTTTACACGTTAAGATATTTTATTTATTTTTTTATTTTTGACCCCAAATAATATTCAACCCACAACCTTTAGTGAGCGCTCATAGATTACAGACGACTGCCAGATATTTTTTTATTTACTTCAAATAACTTGATTATAAATATTTATATGAAAATTATTTATTTTAATTAATTTATAATTTATAATTATTTTAATTTATTTTTTATTATAAAGTGCTATTATTTCGAAATATCTCGGGTGGGCCATTTAATTTTTGGAATTTGAATCAGCTATAAAAAAAACTAATCAATATTTTTTCAAAATTATGAGTTTATTAGAAAGATTGAGCATTTTCATTTATGAATGAAACACAAAATCATTATTCGATTTCCAAAAGCAGTGCGCAAAAAGATCGATTGTTACGTTGGCTGTGTGGCAAGTGAGCCCGTCCTATTGAAACCAAATGTCACCCATGTCATCCTTTTCAATTTTTGGAAACAAAAATGTTGTTTTTCATTCTTAAATGAAAATATCCAAACTCATAATTTTGAAAAAATATTCATCAGTTTTTTTATAGCCGATTGAAATTCCAAAAGTTAGATGGCCCACCCTATATATGGTGGGCCATCTAACGTTTGGAATTTGAATCGAGTATAAAAAAAAGATAATAATGGATATTTTTTCAAAATTATGAGTTCATTAGAAAGATTGGACATTTTCATTTAAGAATGAAACCTAACATCATTCAAATGACTGCCACGGCTGGCTTGACAGTACCCCATCCGATCAACCCAATTTTTTGTACATTTTCAATTGGGTTGATCGGGTGGAGTACTGTCAAGCCAGCCAGTCATTTGAATGATGTTGTGTTTCATTCTTAAATGAAAATGTCCAATCTTTCTGATAAACTCATAATTTTGAAAAAATATCCATTGGTTTTTTTTATAGCCGATTCAAATTCCAAACGTTAGCTGGCCCACCCTATATATGTAGATATAATTGAAAAGTAATGGAAGGCATCCCAAGGATAGTGAAGAAAATATTATTACATTTCCAAATAAGATGTATTTATTGGACTGGCATTCTTTTTTCCCTTTCCTTTAAAACCAACGTTTCGGAGGATTCTTCCATCCTTCAGTGTTTCAAAGGAGCAATGAAAGAAACAAACAAGATGCGAGAGGGAAGCATTATGTTTCCTTCCTCCAGTGACCCTTTGAAATATTGAAGGAGAGAAGAATCATCCTAAACGTTGCGTTGGTTTTAAAGGAAAGGGTGAAAAAAATGACAGTCCAATAAATACATCTTATTTGGCAATGTAATAATTTTCTTTCTAATGATGTTATCCAAAATGATCATTCAATTCAAATTTTAATAGTATTTTTGATTTACGTAAAAATGAATACACTTAACTTCTAAATTTCAAGTTTTTACCTTATTTAGTTTAGTAGCTACAATTCTCTGATATTGATGCGACACTAATAAGGTCCCATTTTACTTGTTAAACGGAACCCAAAGAATATTATTTTAGAAATATTTTAAATAATAAGTTAGACTTCAAAGCTAATGTGCGAGTGCTCGCGGATACATATGGATAAAATAATCTGCCAATATGCTAATAAGATTCATTTGTTGTGTTGCTAGGCATGTGTAGTCAATTTAAGTGAATTAAAAACAAGTATACATTTCCGCAATTTTGGTTCAAAAAAGTTCATAAACGATATTTCGCATTTAATCGCTAATAGTAAAAATCTAATCTATTTCGTAAATATTAAAATACAAATCTCAATCATAACATGATCATAATAGGTAGATGATATAATGCTAATGCTTAAATATCACAATCATTTTTATATATTGTACTATTTAAAAACAGTAGTTTGCTTTAAATTACAAATTACCAATATTTCCGTAAGTGTTTGATATAAATTTTAAGAAATTTGTTCTTTCTTTAGGGGTTTCATTGAAGATTATTTGTTTATTCCGTATCAGTTCATTAAAAATACGAGTATCTCTTGAAAACATGCTTATAATTTCTTTTTGGCTTATATCTAAATTTATTTTTTCCACCTAAAAAAAAAGTGATAATTATAGAGAATTTCTTTTGTGTTCATAATGATAGGTAATAATTATATTTAATACCAATTGTGGTTTTGTAGTGGAATAATCTTGAATAAAAAAATCAATTTCATTATCAATTTCTTCAATTGCTTTCCTGAGATTTTGAATCCTTATAATATTATTTCTTGGATTTTTGAACCCTTTCAAAATACGAGAACGACTAAAAAAAGTTTAATATCAATATAAATAGAATAAGATATTGAGATATAGAATATACAATACTAGCTCTCCAAATCCATTTCCAACCACTCTCCATCCCACCGGGCCTCTGCCCAACCCGGTTCCCCCTTCCCTCGTTCCCTCGTCTCTACCCCATCAAATAAAATAAATTAAAAAATGTTTCACCAAGTACCAACACCAAATTCCTTAAAAACTATTAAAATAAAATAAACCGAAAATATTTATCTAAAATTTAAGTATACACTCAACAGCAAAAAAACCGGGACACTTATAATTTTTAGATAAAATGAATAAATAAAATATTAAAAAAAATGTCCATATTTTGACTAGATAGATAATTAAAAACATTATTTCTAAACCTAAAATGCATTTTAATTTTTTCTGGTTTAATAAATATGGTATGATTTAAAAAACAAGAAATTGTAATAGCGATATATAAAATAAAATAAAAACATGATTAATTAAAAATAAATATTTCGTATAAGAGCTTTTATACGATCAACATATGAACAGTTTCGAAGACAATAGAATAAATGATCGATTTTCATTATGGCAGTTCTTTCGCGACAATCCACACAAAAAGTTTTAGCCTCGTAACCACTATATACATATGAACGGTACTAAAATTTGATATATGACATATGAACGGTATGACATATGAACGGTACTAAAATTTTATGTTATGTTTTTTAACGTGACTGTACTTCTCACACTACTATATTCTCTTTATGAATGGTTTCCAAGCCATTGTTCTTATATCCCCTCCACTAAAAATAATCGCCCAAATATGTTTTATTTTTTTTATTTTTTATTAAAACTACAAGGTAAATAATTTCAATTTTTTTGTTTAAGTTACTCCGAATATATTATTCTAGCAAATATTAGTTTTTCATCAAGATGGTGAAAGTCCTTCAATGAAAAAAAATAAAATAAAGAACATTATCCCTCCATTTCCCAATCTACCATATATAAAAAATGTCATTTTTAATTGCAATTATTTCATGTTTGGTGTGGTAAATCGTCTTCACATTTTAACAGTATGTTTATTATGCTTTTAATGACTTATATTCCAATTTTCGAAGACTTTTTGAATTTTTGCATTTGTGAAAGAACTACCTTAAATTCATTTTTTTATTTTCGATATAATTATTAAGCTTCCATGAATTAATCGAAAGTGTTAACATTTTAAATTATGTCTATTATTATTCAATATATTTTTATTTTTTGAAAATATTTATTTTAATTTATTTTATCAAAAAAGAAAAATAATTATCAAGTGTCCGGTTTTTTTTTGTTGTTGAGTGTATAAACCAAAAGAACGTGTACTATTAATAAAAATTAGTTCGCTAAAAGATGTTGCATATTTATTAAGAAAAAATAAGATATTTAATTAAAAGAAAACCGAGGCTCCAATTACTAAATAACTAATACATAAATAATATAAAATTGTTTCAATTTTCATAGACTAATTAAAATTTAATTTGATCAGTTGAATAATGAGTTTAATGCCTTTTTTAATAATAAATATTAATTGTTAATTAAAATTAACAATATAAAATATATTAATAATTATTACTAATAACATTTTTTAATATTATTTTATTATAAAATAAAGATAAAATTTTTAAACTTTTAATATATTTATTAGTAAAATTTGCTTTAAAAATAGGAAATTAACTGATAAATATATTATTTTTCTGAAAAAATAAAATTTAAACCCAACGTTTCGGGAGAATTTATCCCTTTATCACTGGAATTTTTCATTGTTTTGATAGTTTTTTAAAAGATTTGCATTTATTTTAATTATATATTACGATCAATAATTTTTTTACCTATATATGGTATATATATTTATGATAATGATATATTCGTAGAAGATTTTGCATCAAGAACCCCTATAATACAGAGGATGGACTCTTGAATCAAATAAAGAAGAAAGAGTTGAAATTTCTAGAATGTGGGTCATGAAATACAAAATTGTTAAGGCTGATGGAAAAATGGATGCTGGAAGAGAGTTCGTATCTAGAATTCATAAGATAAACGAGCTGGAGAATGCGTTTGTTCGATTTCTATCTAATTCAACATAATTTTTAATTATACTCTTTTAAAAGATGGTGTATAAAAATTTAATTTAAAAATGTTTAATATTTCTCGATAGTTTAATTTGATCCCTTATTTGATTTCTTAGCTTATCCAATTACATTTTCATTGCAATCCTACAATCTCCCTACCACTGAGAAAAACTTAATTTGGATTAAATAAATATATCGAATTAAAAATAAGATATTGAATTTCATTTAAAGAAATTTAAATTGCTTAAACGAATTGTTTAATAAATGAATTTGCTTTTACAATTAAATAAAATATGGTAGTTAATAAAAAAAGTATTAGAAAAAGAAATAGTTACACATACCGATAATAATTCATTTTCTTAAATGGCGATATCATATACAATGAAAATACTTAACGAACCACTCGTTTCAAGTTCAGTTCGATAATGATCAGTATTTTCTTTAATTATTAAATTAAACCAAGGAGCTAAGGAGGAACAACTAGGCTAGAAAAGCAGGAGTGGGGTGTCTCCAGTCACGACAGGCATTTCCCTCCAGCCGCCATCTTGTGGATTGGTACAAAATCTCTTCCCATCTGAACGTATGTTAATAGTATCCATCTTTAAGACAGTTCTTTTTATTATTAACAGTGATAAAAACAAGTTTGATTTTCTTCATATATTTTTTGTTTTTTATTAAAATTGTTTATGTTTTAGATTAGACTGTATATATTTTAATTTTCCTTTAAAACAATAAACTAGTTTCAAGTTTTTTGACACTAGAGTTAGGTTAATTGACGCACTTTACGGGTATTTATTCTATTTCTCGTGTTCCAAATATTAATTCGTCAAAATTTTCTTACAATTGTACCTGATTTAAAAACTATATTTTAGTTATTTTTATAATATGTATTTAAAAATTGTTAAATAACCCATTCATGTGTTTAATTGTTTTTCGCTTTTTCTTACAATTGTACCTGATTTAAAAAACTATATTTTTGGTATTTTTATAATATATATTTAAATTTTTTATTTGTTTTATAACTTCATTAATTCTTAATCTTTGAATTGAGTAAAAAACATTGGTTTAATAAATAAATAAAAATTGATTTGCTCATCCATATAACTTTACCATACACCTATTTCCTCCCTTATATTTAGTATTTAATAAAAAATATTTAATCTTTTACGAAGGAACCCTCCCTTCAGTTTAGATTAGATTTCAGAGACCCTATTGTTCTGCCCCCTTTTAGACTGTTCCTATAAAAAAATTTCAGACAAAAGTTGTAGAGGTTAATGTATCAGAATATTAGGTATCTGCAACCAAATTGGCATCAGGCATATTAACGTTGTCATGAATTTTAAGATTTCAATCACCCACCATTTCCAACCCTTTGGGGCTGAAGTCACCAAAAACTACTCCGTTCTTGTTTACATCAAGACTGAATTTAGAGCCAAATTTTATTGCAATCGGTTGAATGTTGCGGCCTGCAGCGCACATACAAAATTGGGATACATACATACACATATATTCTTCGAAATCTACCTAATAATGGGTACGAGTGCGCTCTTTTGTTCTATCAAATTTTTACTGAAAGTAGCTATTTAAATTCATTTCAGATCTAAGAAATAACATTTTTGAATATTTATTTATATATATGTTCTATTTAAGAACCTTTTTATTTAAAGATATATAGTTTAAACTATATAAATATTAGCATTGCTCTTATGGGCATTCTCTATTCTTTCCAATCACAAGATGGCGGCTGGTGACGTCAGTTGGAGACACTTTCTCGAGCTAGCCTTTCCTCCCTACCTCCCTGAATTAAACCGATTGTTAATTAATACCAATAATTAGAGATAAATCCCCTAACAGAATTAATAAATAAAAATCTAATTATTACTTAGTGTATTTTATATTAATAGAATGAGAAAAAAATTTAAAAAAAAACCGCTTTTATTATAAAATTGCACTAAAAAGTTGAAAATAAATTTGTTAAAAAATTTTACCCGGGCATCTATTAGTTTCTAGTTTGTTATAGGAAAAATTTGTAATGATAAAAAATGTATATTCTACTTTTTAGTGCATTTCGAAATCGGAATGTTTAAAAATAAACTGCAACGGATCGTTGCTAAACTTTATCCAAATTCATTTGAAATATTAATATGTTTATATATTTATTATTAATCAGATATCACTTCCAATTTGCAGTTCATGTTGACTCAAGCTTGAGTTGTTTACCAAAAAGAATTTAGTCTTTTTGATTTTAAGTCGATTCCTCCACGTTTTCAGTAGAGGTTGCCATTAATAGTCAAAACATCAAAAATGGAATGCAATAAGGTTATTCCTCTAGTAGTAGATAAGATAGTCAATAACTTTCGTTTGAGGTGATGATGTTTAATACAAGCTTAAAATTTAGCTTTTCTAGTCGTTCTATTTTATTCTACGTACAAACAATTTAGTTGGATATAAAACTTGCCAAGTTATAAATATCAAAGAACGTAACAAATTTTCTTTTAAGTCATTTGAAGAAAGTTGTAGATTCCTATAGCTATGATTTAAGCAACTGCTATGAAACTTGGTACCCGTTTAGACCATAGATAAAAGATATATGATTTAGACCTCAATTCTTTTGTCGGTGAAGCTGTTGTACCGAACTTGGCCCCCTTTTCACATTTATGTATTTGGTCAGATATTAATTTTTGAAAAGTTTTATCCTTTAATTTTTCTAAATAATTACATTTAAACACTTATATTAATAATTGTTTAATATTTCTCATAAAATATCTGTTAAAAACCCAGTCGGTTTTTCATAAATTTCACCCCTTCATTTCGGGCCCAGAAGAAGGGAAAGTTTCGGTTTTTAAATTTTCTCCTTTATTATTGTGCCAAGCTTCACCAGTAGGTATGCCAAATTTCAGAATTCTAGCTTGATTGTATTTTAACTATATGTTAATTAAGCCTATAATCGATTTCACCCCTTCATTTTAGGCCCTGGAAAAGGGAAAGTTTCACTTTTTCGATTTTTTCCTTTAATTGTAGCCCAAACTCTACCAGTCGGTCAGTGTTAAAAATGGCACCTTTCAGACCTTAATAACTCAAGAACTATAATAGATTTATTCATGAAATTTGGGATTCTAAGTGTTCCAGTGGGTCTTATAAGGCATGCAAAATTTCAGTGTGTAGGTCAACAGTTTTTGAGTTATGGGGGGGGGGGCGGAAGTAGCTCGAAATGGTGCGTCGCCCGTTTTTCCGAACTTGGCTGACACACTACCGTGTGTCTTGATCAGTTATTCTCAAAGGTGGTCCGCGGACCCCTAGGGGTCCACGAGCTAAACCTATAGAGGGTCCGCAAGTACCTGGCTTAATAAATATCATAAGTACAACAGTTTTTATTAGGTTTTATTAGAATATTTGCATTTTAAAGGCTAGTTTATTTGAAGTCTAATTTGAAAAAACGTTAATTACTAATAAGATATTTGAAATAATTTTTAAAATATTAAATTAATAAATATTATTAAACAAACGATTATTCATAATTATATTCAATTTTGAACGAAATTGATTGATTGGTTTTCAAGAAAATAGTTAAAAGCTAGAAAACCTTAACAATGATGCCGGGTGACTTGCGACCCAGTCTCTTGATAAAATAGACCAAAAGAATTATAAATTAGAAAGAAAACGGTCTTATTTTGTCGATTTCATCTATCTGAAGGATCACAGTATGTCTATTATATAAGAAAATAGCATTTTGATTAAGAATTTTGTAGTTTAAAAGAAATTGTATGAAAAGATTCAATTTCTTCTCTCCGGGAGCGAATCAACTAGATATGGCATAAAGTTTTATTTTTTCTCATTAGATATTTATTCAAATCTATTGAAATTTCATATCTGTGTTTTTATTTATCTTTTATATCAAATAAATAGTATTAGGAAATTTATATTTTAAAGGGTAGTTTATTTGAACTCCAATTTGAAAAATCGCTAATAACTCATTTGAATTTTTTTAAAAATATAAAATTAATAGATATATTAACAATTAATTATTAATAATTTAATTCAATTTTTAACGAAATTGATTAAGTACTTTTTGAGGAAATGGTCAAAAACCATCTGAATCGTCAAAAAACGATGTTTTTTGAAATCATGAGATGCCTTTGAAAAAAGTTTAAAAAGTCATATGAAACGAAACATTGACTTGTGGCATGGAACTGAATTTTAAAATGTTTCTAAAACGGTCTTTCATTCACAGTTTGCGGGGTTTTTGACAATTTTCTCAAAAAGTACTTAATCGATTTCGTTCAAAATTGAATTAAATTATTAATAATTAATTGTTTTATAATATCTATTAATTTAATATTTTTAAAAAAATTTCAACGGAGTTATTAACTTTTTTTCAAATTGGACTTCAAATAAACTACCCTTTAAAATGAAAATTTCCTAATAATAATAATTTGATATGAAAAATAAATGAAAATAACACACAGATATGAAATTTCAATAGATTTGAAATAAATATCTAATGAGAAAAAAAAACTTTTTGCCATTTCTAGTTGATTCGCTCTCCCAGAGAAGAAATTGAATCTTATCATAAAATTTCTTTGAAACTACAAAATTCTTAACCAAAATGCTATTTTCTTATATTAAATAGGTACTGTGAACCTCCAGAGTGATTAAATCGATAAAATGATATCGATTTCTTTTCCATTTATAATTTTTTTGGTCTTTTATATCGAGAGGATGTGTCGCCTTTGTTATTGATTCATGAATTCCATTCACTCTACAATATTGGAATATCTTTTAGCTCGTATACTATTGATTTGAGACATTTCATAAACTTTTCTGTGGGAAATTAAATATTCTTTAGTAAAGATCATTATATAAAATTGTGTACCTCTAAGGGTTAGACAGTTATGGTGAAATTTATGTGGAACAACTCTAGCGCCCTAGATATTGTACACAATAAAAAACTCTAATGAAGAAACATTTTGATAGTTGATTTACTAAAAGAAAGTTCATATTTATAATTAGCTCAGATGAATATTTAAGTAGCTAGAGAAGATTAAAATTTCAAAATTAAATAATTTTTTCTGATAAAAGTGGTGAAATGTGGTCGGCTGTGGAAATGGTCGGAAAGTCCTGATGTGCTGGAATACCAGTGGGAATCGGTGGTTTCCCATATAAACGAACCAAGAAGGAATAGCAAGACAAGGAATATTTATTATGTACCTGAGCTAGACTTCATCTGTAACTAATAGCTTCTGTGTGGCTGTTAGTAACTTTAGCTGCAAATAATTTTCTTAATATTGTATTAAAACAACAAAAAATAAAACAATATCGTGAAAAAAATAAATTATTGACTGCTTTTTATTTTAATAAATGAGAAAATTATTTGTTCACCTATGGAATTTCTCATTTATTAAAGCAATATAAGTTTATATTCAAACTTTTGGATAGCTAACTTTCTGGTGGCCAACTACTCAATCTTTCGATTTCCTAGGCCAGCTACTGGTGCAAAAAGATACATTAGAAAATTAATTCCTCTTTGTGTGGTTCATTATTCTAAAATGAAAGTTTTTTCTCCTTAATTAAGAAGAACCATTTCATGGTTTTAAGCATTTATAATAGGGATCAATTTAAAATTTAAGCTTTAGCAAGAGAAAGATGGAGAAATTTGCCTTAAGTGGCCAACTACTGGTGCTTTTACCTTAAACATTTATTTTACAAAAATAAAAGCTGTTTTAAATAAATACTGCCCCTTAGTCTGACAGTCAAAATATCGATATTAGGAAAAATTTCAAGCAGATTCCGATCTATAATCTATTTGAAGATGTGGAACCATTTCATTATTTTATTATTTAGATTTGAATATCCTAACTATGGTAGTTTTAATAATTGATTCAATATGCTTATAAAAATTTGCTTCTCAAAATTATACTATAATTTGCTAATAAAAAATGATAGTTTATATTCCCTCTGTCCAAAAATATGGTATATACTTATATAGTGTATATAGGGTCAATCCATTTCAAATCGCCCAATATAAATAAAATTTGTTGCTCATGATTTTATATTTTCCTGATTTTTTTATCATGAGTTCCCTATAGGTAGACAGTCACAAAACCGTACTTGAAAAAAATTTATATGCCATAGTTTTTTTTGGCAGCCATTTTAAAATGGTGGTTGGGCATATTTTAATGAAAAACGTGGTTTGCGGAAAGTTTAATTGCCAAGCTATTTTTAAAGATAGCAGAATAATTCAAAAACCAGTGTATTCACCATGAAATGAACTTCAGGTATACATTATTTTAATTTTTCTATCATGAAAGAGAATCAGTCAAACTATTCCTGAAAAAACTCGGAAAAAATGTATAAATCGTTACTTTTTAAATCCATAAATTTTTATGAAGAAAAAGAGACTCACTAATAATAAGTTATTTCTGTGTTGTATACTTATATAACTACCTGCAGTATAAGTTGTAGTTCTGGGAATGCACTCGTTTTTTTTCTAGAGCTTTTCAAAAATGACCAAAACCCTTTAAATGTCAATTTTCACAGGTCAATATCTGAAAAGGGACTGAATGAAAAAAATTGAAAATTTTACAAAATGTTCTTTATACAAATAGAAATATCTCACAAAAAAATTATGACTGATATTCAACTACATTTAGAGTAATAGAGCAGTGAATTTCAGTAAAAACGCTACCCTGCTACACGTTCATGCAGTGTCAAGCTTGCAAATAAGGGCTTGAAATTATTACAATTGACATTAGTCGAATGATGATTAAATCATACATACTATAAATGAACAAATATTTCTTAATTTAAATAAAAATGGCCAGTGATAACAATAGGAGTTCTGATTCTTTAACTTGATTTACCGATACATTTGTTGTACTACACTTGCGTACAGAATACACACAATCAGAGGCGTAGCAACGGGGGGGGGGTGTCAGAATTAATGAAAATGATGAGAGAAGGAGTTACACTAAAAAGGTGCATCCCCTAAAGGCCTAAAGGATACGGGTCTTAAACAGCTGATGGTTATGTCGCCGGGAAGACGGTGGCCAGGAGCGAGTTCCAGTCTCTGGGGTCATAGGGATAAAAGTGTTGGCGAAAGCGTTTGACGATTTTTATTCAAATTGACAGCGAAGGGAATGCTGAGCGTTGAAAACCGCCTGTTTCCCGTAAAGAGGGCTTTAGGGGGGATAATTGATTTCAGCTCAGCTCATTGATTTCATTGAACAGACACCATGATAGTATCTGTAATACAGGGAAAGGGCAGATACGGTTCTTATGGCAAACTAGGCGTAATTAAATATATTTCATATGTTTAATCAAGAATTATGTTCTTTTTTTAATTTCTTGAAGTACCTATTTGTTTTAACCCAGGCCTTTAGGGATGCACCTTTTTAGTGTTACTCCTTCTATTACTCTAAATGTAGTTGAATATCAGTCATAATTTTTTTGTGAGATATTTCTATTTGTACGAAATCCAAATGGCCATGGAGTCGAGGAAATACTGCTCCGCAGTGTTTCTGGACGTGACTCAGGCCTTCGACAAGGTTTGGCACGACGGTCTACTATACAAACTAAAAAGAGACTTACCATACCATTACTACCAAATCATAAAATCGTACCTAAAAGACAGACACTTCTACGTCAAATATGGAACTGACTACTCCAAACTATATCCAATTCAGTCAGGTGTGCCCCAGGGTAGCGCGCTTGGGCCGCTTCTATACCTCTTATACACAGCTGACCTACCCACTACAAATTTGACCACCATTGCAACTTTCGCTGACGACACTGCTATCCTCTCAACCGACAACGACCCCGAACTAGCCTCTCGTAAACTACAAATTACCCTCAATGATATCGAAAAGTGGCTCAACACTTGGAGAATCAACGTCAATGAGACTAAATCAGTTCATGTAACTTTCACCCTAAAAAAGGCTCTTGCCCCATGATCAAAATCTTCAATAAACCCATCCCCCAGGCTAGCGACGCAAAGTACCTAGGAATGCATCTGGACAGAAGGCTAACCTGGCAAAAGCACATCAAGACAAAACGTAAACAACTGGGACTTAAACTCCAAAAATCATACTGGCTAATTGGAAGACGCTCACAAATGACTAAAAGCAACAAAATACTTATCTACAAAACAATACTAAAACCAATATGGACATATGGTATACAACTCTGGGGCTCAGCAGCCGAATCCAACATAGAAATTATTCAAAGATTTCAAAACAAAGTGCTGAGAGCAATCGCTGATGCCCCGAGCTGGGTACCAAACTGCACAATACTAAAAGACATAGAAATCCCCTCAGTCAAAGACGAAATAAGACATCACAGCCACACGTACCTAAACAAACTGACTCACCACCCCAATGAGTATGCTCAAGACATAATATCAACATTACCACCAACAAGATTAAAAAAACACAGACCAATCGACCTACCACAGCGCTTCACGTGATCACGCCAAACCTTTTCTTTCTTTTTATATTTTTAGTTTACTTCTAATTTATTTTTAATCATAGTTTAAATACAAAATTCACACCTTAATGTAAAGCTCAATGGAGCTCTCATTATTCTACCTCAAATATTGTTAATACTAACCATGTCATTTTTTCATTTATTGTCTGTAAATAAGCTTATTGCCCGCAAGGGCAGATTGCCGATGTATACTATGGAGTCTAATAAAAAAAAAAAAAAAAAAAAAATTCTATTTGTATAAAGAACATTTTGTAAAATTTTCAATTTTTTTCATTCAGTCCCTTTTCAGATATTGACCTGTGAAAATTGACATTTAAAGGGTTTTGGTCATTTTTGAAAAGCTCTAGAAAAAAACGAGTGCATTCCCTAGAACTACAACTTATACTGCAGGTAGTTATATAAGTATACAACACAGAAATAACTTATTATTAGTGAGTCTCTTTTTCTTCATAAAAATTTATGGATTTAAAAAGTAACGATTTATACATTTTTTCCGAGTTTTTTCAGGAATAGTTTGACTGATTCTCTTTCATGATAGAAAAATTAAAATAATGTATACCTGAAGTTCATTTCATGGTGAATACACTGGTTTTTGAATTATTCTGCTATCTTTAAAAATAGCTTGGCAATTAAACTTTCCGCAAACCACGTTTTTCATTAAAATATGCCCAACCACCATTTTAAAATGGCTGCCAAAAAAAACTATGGCATATAAATTTTTTTCAAGTACGGTTTTGTGACTGTCTACCTATAGGGAACCCATGATAAAAATCAGGAAAATATAAAATCATGAGCAACATCACCTGGGTGATTTAAATGGATTGACTCTATATTAATATTTTTTGTCGCAAAATATGGTTACATTTACGAAAAAATCAATTAAAACTAAAATTAAATATAAAAAATATTAAATCATTTTATTATCACAATATAAGTAACTAAATACAAATATAATTTTAGTGTAATCCAAATTTTATTAAAGTGAGATTTAGCCTTGTTGAACGCTTCTCCTGTACATGTACTTTTTAGCTAATCGACCCTAACGACGAAGTTTTACCTTATTTACCTATATACGGGATAATTAATTACTCCACATCAGTGGCGTAGCGAGCTTAACTCGCGCCCGGGGCACAATACCTTTTTAGCGAGGGTGGGGGGCCCTCCATTCGAAAACCATATAATATTATATGTAAAATATACTCGCAAATTAATAAAAAAAAAAGTAAAATAAATAAAGTCATAGGCTCAAGCTAGGCTTTAAATTTGAGACAAAAAATGTAGTTGAGAAAACAAGACTAAATTTTGAAATGAATATGATCATCTAGAATTAGTTCAAAAGATACCTATTATTTATTTGACATATTTATAATGAAATATTTTAAAAACTCGAAGTTTTAAAACAATAAAAAAGTAAATATTTATTATCTCTAAGGAGATACATATATTTAATAATATGATTATAATACATTAATAAAACTAATTACTATGTATAAATTTTCCTTGCTTTTGATGAAGCAAATTTATCAATAATATCATCAAAGTTTATCATTTCAAATTTTTAGTGTTCTGTGAGTACATTATTTATATAGATATAAGAACCTATCCCTCATTCGTCCACGAGTCATTTATTCATTCACATTTATTCACCAACAGGCAGGCGCGGATCCAGACCTCTGTTTTGAAGGGGGCGGTCGCCGGTATATAAGATCTACTTTTGATCTCGGAAGTGTGTCGCGATCGAATTGTCCAAGCGGGGGGGGGTCAGAGACGACGCCCCCCCCCCCCGAACTTTATTTTCTTCAATTTTAAAATTTAATGGTATTAGTATTAAAAAAAAATTAAATTAAATAAACATATAAAAAATGTTGATCTCCAATGCTTTGGAGGCGACCGCCCCCATCGCCCCCCCTGGATCCGCGCATGCCAACAGGAACAGCTCGCATCAGATCAGCCACCGAGTTACACTACACCAAACCCACCCTTAATAAATAAATAAGTCGAAGCAGATAAAATTTAACAATACAAAAAAATATAATATAAAGTAAAAATTCCCCCTTTTATAAAAGAAATACATATAATTCAATTTACCCCCCCCCTAAACACTCCTCCCCTACCGCAAGTTTTCTGAATTGATTTAAAAGAAATAAATGATGAGACAGTCAAATAAAAATTCTATTTGTTACTCTATTTAATTTTATCTTTACTAATAAGTTATGGCTTAAGACATCAAGATTAAACGTTTTTTATTTATTTCTATCAGAATGTACAGTTAGCAGAAGTCGAAACGTTGTGCATTCTGATTTTATCAAAAGTCTTGAGAGTTTCAGGCAAAACTTTTTCATTGATCCATATCACACGACCAAAGCATAAAATCTACAACAATAATCATTTATTTCTTTTTTTATAACATGTTTTCAAAATATTATATTCCCTAACACTGCCGAAATGATGAAAGAGGTTAAATTTAAGCATTCTAAATTTTTAAAATAAATATTAATGAATGTAGTCTAATCTGTTTTTTTGAAAGAACTTAATTTTATTATTATAGTTTTCAGTATTTATCCATTTAATTTTTTATCATTTTTATTATGATTTTTTTTTTATCTTGGGGGCCTTTTTTATTCTGGTCCTGCTTTCATAAAAATCAGTGTAAAAAAGAGCAAAAAGGAAAGGAATATTGAAATTTAATAAAAAAAGACATACTGTAAGAAAATATATTTTCCAAAATATAAATTGAGTAAAAAAATTAAACTAATGGGTTAATATATTAATAATACTTATTTGACTAAAAAAACATTGTATAAAAATTAAGTATGTCAAAATGTAAAAATATATAAGAAAATTATTATGTAAATATAAAAATAATTTTTAGAAATATAAATTTGAAAGAAGAACAAGGAAAATAAAACATTTAATAATAAAGAAAATTTAATAAGTAAACGATCTGGACATTTCTTCAAAACTAGAATCAGCTGCTGCGATTTCATTTAAGAAATTACTTTTGCGATGTAGTAAAACATCCCCATTATGATTTGTATTCAAATTGACATTCTTCAAATCAAATTCTGGCAAACTAAAAAAAAATCGGTGATTAGATGAATGATTTGAAAACATTAAAAATTTGTAAACTTAAGCCGGGTTTCCACCAAACAGACAGTTTTAAAAACAAAAACTTGTTTTCCTTTGATCTACCGATTCAAGATGGGAAAGTGTTTTGTTTACTAAAACACTGTTTCCAAACAAAAATGTTTTAAGTACTGTTTTTACAAAACATTGGTTGTTTTTGTTGAGAAAAAGTTTTTGTTTGTGTTTCTTGTTTTGTCTGTTTGGTGGAAACCCGGGTTTATGTAAAATATATTAAAATTGTTTATTAAGAACAAGATATTTCTGTTTTTATTTATCTATACGTTTTCAATCATGTATCCAGTAAGAATTACTGGTAGATTAGGCTTAGTGAATTCACTTAAAAATTAAAAAATTAAATTTAGAATCATTAAACCGCCAAATTTTACAAATGATTTAAATTTTTGAGAGAAATATTTAGGGTAATATATGTCAGATGGGACCATCTCACTGGGCAGCCATTGGCCTTTAGGTTTAATTTCCAAGGGGATGAATTCAATACTTCTGACATGTAATCAAAATTATTCATAACATCACGGGTTCAGTAGAGGACACTAGTAATTTCTAGAATATTATTGAATTCTGAATAGATGTAAGTGATTATTTCTGAAGAAAATTTCGAATTCAAATTTTTGAAGTGAAATAAATGTTTGAAAAATAAATACAGTAAAAAGAGCAAAAATGGCATGTTTCTTTGAATTTTTCAAATGTAAATTATTTTTGATTAGTACAACAAAATGAGAAATATTTAAAAAAAATATGTTCTTAAAAAAAGAAATACACCCGAACCTGGATAAGTGAGATCCCATGTTTTTTTTGTTTTTTTGGAATTTCTACTTATAAATGCGTCCCAATAATAGAAACTACAAATCAGGTATATCAAGATACATCCCATTTATATAGTTTTTTTTTTTGATAAATGTAAAATAAACAACAAAATAAAAATTGGAAGAGAAAGTGATAAGTTTTTTAAGATTTGTATTGCTGTCTGTTAATTTTGGTGATTTGTGAATTTTTTGGCAACGAACGGTAAGTAAATATAATTTAGCTTCTCCTTTAGGTCAAGTCCATAGAGTAATATAGAGTGGAATGCTACCGTTTATAGAAAAAGCGCTCTCTAGCGACTGCACTTAGCAAGCTCTTAGTTCTTAAGAACTATCCAAAGATCATAGAACATGCAAAGCCTTTGTCATAGATAAAAGATACATACCCATTATATTATATATATATAAAAGTGTATTTTTTTACTCTTGATAATGTCACCAAAATTTGCCCCGAAGAGAGCGGTTTCCGCCATTTTATTGACCAATGGTTTTGCCCTGGACCCGCCTGAGAGCTCTGTAACTCGTATACGCTAAAATACATTGGCTCCTTATGGAGCCTTCCACTCTATATTACTCTATGGTCAAGACCAAACCAGGAGGATTTAGTGCTACGGTTGGGCATCAATACAGATAAAATTCTAGTTAACCAACATGTTGTTTTTTTGTCAACAACCAGGAAGTTTTTGGTCAAACATAATTAAGTTCTTTGGTTTTTGATGTTTGTCTAGAACTAGATCATCAGATGGTAAGGAGGTTGCATATTTCATTTGATGCAATGCATTGTTTTGATCATTTTGGACTTTAAAGTTGATTGAATATCTAAGTTTGTCTTCTTTGTTGGTACCCTAGGCATACTGAGTTTCTCACATAAGATAGGTTAGACCTTAGACCATGAAATATATAGACACGCCCTCTGCTACTCTCCACACAGAGTGAAGTGAGATCAACATCGCCTACAGATGACGTCAGGTTCTCGCATAAATATTTTGGTAATATTAATATAATATTAATTTGCGATTATTGGAGTCCAAAATAAATAATCTAAACTACGATAAATTTATCTCAATGTATAATAATTCCTATGGAGGCCATGCTATTTCCATATTCTCTAGCTGATGTTGGCCTCACCAAATCGACACCAGGGCGTGTCTATATATTTCATGGTCTAAGGGTTCGACTCTAATAGAAAATGAATAAATATACTTTTCTAAAAGTTCAATAGATCCGATTTTCGACTCAGTTTCTTCCGATTTCTCGTCGTTTGTTTCAAAATGGATTCCATATTCAGCGCAGTTGCAAATAATCGTATCATTTAAAGAAACAGGAGATTTCTCAGAAGCCTACAAAAAGAAAATAAATATCAATAAATAAATAATAAAAAATTGCGAAATTAAAAAAAATGATAAATGATTACAATTCTTTAATAAAATAAGAAATTTTTTATTAATATTTCAAATGTTTCAGAAGAAATTTTTTAGAATAGAGTTACTTTTTCTGAAAATAAATTTCTCCTGAAACGTTTGAAATATTAATAAACTTTTTCCTGGTTGTTATTAAAGGATTGTATATACAATATAAAAATAAATAATTATTTAAAAAATAAATAAATAACGAGTTGAAAGAAATATTCTTACAAATAATCCCACACGACAATTGCTGATCTTTGATTTGGTAATATTGATTTTACTTTCTTGCAAAACCACAATTGCTGTACGTGCATCAGAAAATTCACAATCATTAGCGTTCAGTTTTCCAGATAATAAAACAAAAGTATCAATTCCGATCGATCCCAAAATTCGACAAGAGTTTAGAACTAATAAACTGTTTTTAATTCGTAGACTGGTTACACGTTTACTTGCGTCGATTATTAGATTTTTTAATGTAAGAGTTCCATTTTGCACATAACTCATTGCTTTTGATGCAAGAGGATTTAATTGGAGGATACATTTTTCTAAATTTATTCCTGAAAAAGATAAACATTAATGAGTTTTAATTTTTATCTGGATACTTAGTATTCATGTTCAGGTTAAAGAAATAAAATGACCAAATTTGATAACAATTCAAATAAGCTGAGGTGTTCTGATGTGGCCATCCACTTGACTTTACCATACAACCTGGCCCTTCACTTATATTTTATATTTAATAATCCACCAAGGACCCATTGATAATTTTCAATAAAGGATGAGACTTGCGAAAAGGTTGGAACATTAAAAATTATACATAGGAACGAAGGGGCCCTTGCATTAATTAGTTTGGCTACAATCAGGAGAGCCAGAAGAAGGTACCAAGCCAATCCCAAAGTTACCCCCAAGGTTGGAAAATTGTAGAATGAGGTCAGGAATGTGGCAGGGGTAAAATTAGAGGAGCTCAAGCATTCAAGTTTGATTCTTTTGAGCGCAAGATAAAGATGAAAGTCACATTATTCACCCTATCAAGGTGACCCTTTTTGTCAGGCACTTTATCGTGCCAGGGTAACTGGGGCTTTTTGATTAGTTGAATTTTATGTGTTTATTAAACCTTCATTACTCTGAAGATTTTTATCCCAAATGGAGTCATTTACCCCAGCCGGGAGATCCCTGTTTTTATTATTGAAATATGCAATAATAAAGTCATCTTCAAATGATTTTTCCCATCATATTTTCTTTTGTTAAATTGGTTGAAAATTTTTTTTTCCTTCTCAATCATGAATAAAAATGGATTCTTTTAATTTAGTTTTAAATCATACCTGTTATAGTGACATTATTTTCAAATCCTTCAATATCATTGAGCTGATGGATTCCAGGGCATAGCAAAATATGTTGATTTAAATGGGCATTTTTCAACGCATCACTAATATTAGAAAAGGTACTAAAAATATAAAAATAAATAAATATAGAAAATGAATATTTCCAATAGAACAAAATTCAAATAAGCGGTATTACTTGATGCATATATTTCCTGTGATATTTTTGATCTTATCTAAAAATTCAGTTAACTCATCTATTGGACCTCCAAGCCACACAATTGATGGATCATTTGAGCTCTGTTCATTAAATAATTGCTTATTTTTCTCATTGAGTCCTCTGAAATACAATTTTTTTTTAATATATAAAAAAATTATTGTCTTGATCTATTCATATATCTATTAATAAATACACTGATGGACAAAATTAGCGGAACGCCAAGAAAAAGCCTGAAAAATGTGCTTATTTTATATAAATTTATATTTTTTTAATCAATTATTTTTTAAATTATTTTGTCAATTTTGACATTAATTAACAAATTGAAAAATTTTAAAATAATCGAAAATTAAAACAATACGTCTTATCTGAAATTACACTGTTTGACTGAATTTTTTTTCTTTAAAAAAATTTAAATTGTTTTAATAATTTGTATTCCCTCCCTGTCTCTGATAACACATTTAACTCTCCTAGGCATGCTCTTAATTGTGTTAACAATGAATTTTTGAGGTATTCGATACGCTTCTTCAAGAAGTGCATTTTTCAGTTCCTCTAGGTAACAGGAGCTAGAGATCTCTTCTTTAATGGTCTTCCCAACATGTCCCAGACATGCTCAATAGGATTTAAATCTGGAGAGCTTGCAGGCCAATTCATTGTCGACAAATTCACTGCTGACAAATAGCGACAAACTTTCGAGGGCGAGCGTTATCATTCATTAGAATAAATTGGTCGCCAATGTATGGTGCGAAGGGCATTCCATAATCTTCCAGGATGTCTGAAATATACCTTTCAGCATTCATTGACCCATTTTCCACGGTGTGTAATTCCGTACGCACCCCTAAAGAAATGCCTGCCCAAACCATAATAGAGCCGCCATCGACAGCCGTCCGCGGAAGAATCTTACATTGATGGTATCTCTGATGATGGACTAATAATCCGAAATATATTGAGTTTGTATAAACCTCTTTGAGTTTTATTTCATTCACTGTGAAACTACACACCCTTTACTCTATTAACTAGTATCTCTGATACTCTGATATCTCTGATTGCGACGTCTTCACACTCTCAACCTTCCATCGTCTGGCTTCAGACAAAATTTTGATTCATCTGTGAACAAAACATGGCTCCAATCCATCTCAGACCAATTCTCATGATTTTTTGCAAATTGTAGACGCTCTACTCGATGACGTGTCTCTAAAAGGTGACCCTTAGCCGGTCTTAGCGATAATAATCCAGCTTCGTTCAGTCTTCTTTTAAGTGTCTTAACAGACAGGGTCACCTGTCTCACTTCATTCAGTTGATTTCGGATGTCACTTCCGGTATGGCCACGATTTCTCAGAGGAGAGCTAACAATAAATCTATCACTAGAGAATCATAAGATGGTGTCATCTATTAAATCCGATGGAATGGAATATTTTTAATTATATGTCAGAGGGGTTGTTTTCACCCCTCGGGAATCGAACCCGAGTGCCATTAACAACAATCCGGGCCATCTGGCTCACCTGTGGGATGCGAACCTCTCTGACATATGTACACGCGTAAATCCTGCAGGTGAGCCAGATGGCCCGGATTGCTGTTACTGGCACTCGGGTTCGATTCTCGAGGGGGTGAAAAACAACCCCTCTGACATATAATTAAAAATATTCCATTCCATCGAATTTAATAGATGACACCATCTTATGATTTTCTAGTAAATTTGAATCTATTACCATCGCCAAATTAATATCTTTCATAATAAATCTATCGTTCCTAGTGGTTGTAGCCTTTTTTCTAACTTGGACTTCACGTCTCTTGTATTGGCCAATGTTGCGATATCGTTATATAGTAGATTTTGATACACCAAGCATTAAAGCCACTTGTTGGTATGTCCTTTTGCTGTTTTCAATTAACGTAGCAGCTCTGGCGACCTCAACTGCGCTCAGGTCTGTCATTTTGCATTTAATGTCGAGTTTAATGTCTGACGATCCAATTTTAATAATAAATCAAGTTGGTTCAATCAATATTTTTTAAAAAATACAATTCTAACGAAATAAGCAATTTGATACAATGTACCTAATAAAAATAAATTTTATAAGAATTAAATAAAATGTGAGATTTGAGGAAAAATCAATATTTATAGGAGTTATTAAATAAAATTAAGTTTAAAAATAATATTTTAACAAATTAATAAAGAAACTAAAAGATAAGAGTCGCTTTAAATCGAATTATACCTTTTTTTTGTTGTTCGGCTAATTTTGTCCATGAATGTATAGTATATATACAATTTTTACTCGTTTAATAAGATTTGATAGATAGATTAATATTAAAATCATTTAACCCCTCATTTTATTAAGAATAAATAAAACTCGCAATCTCTTATTAGATTTTATGTATAAAGTAATTACCTGAGAACAGGATTTTCTAACACTTGAAAATGCTCTTTGACTTGCTTAAGTGCAAGTTGTAATTCCATTAATTGAAAAGCTTTGGACTCATCCAAATCATTCAGCATTTCATCCTTTTCATTGTCATCTTGAGCATTTGGTTCTAATTTTTGAATGCGGGCAAACAACTGTCGACCCTCCTCAATTAATGAATGTAATTTAAGTCGAAGTTGTCTGGATCCGTTTTGAATATCTTTCAATCTGTGAAATAATTTCTTTGAATTAATATAATATATAAGAAAGGCTCTTCACTGTTTTTAATATAATTAAAAAACTTGCTAAAAGTTTTTTTTACTAAAAGATAAACATTTGTACTAAGTTTAGCTAACATGTTAATTACTTAAAAATAATAATTTAATTAAAAAGTTGTTTTCTAACATGTTCTAAACACTGTTAGCTTCTTATAGGAGACTCTCTTTAGAATGTTCTGTAAGATATGATTTCTAAAGGTATTTGAATGCACATTTTCAGCCAAAGGATGTTGACTGCATCTGTTTCAAAGAAATTGGTTTTCAGAAATAATTATAAGGAAAAAGTTAAGGGAAGCAAAACAATCTTTATTGGAAAAACTGTGTGAATTTTAAAAAGCAAAGTCTGAGGAAAAATTCGATAAGCGGATTGGCCAGTAAGTTTTTCTTTTAATTTATTGAAAATTTTGATTTAACATTGACAATCTGGACTGCACAGGATTTTTTTTAAGAGGGAATGAAAGAGCTTGTTTTTGCTTGATACAAATATGCAAAACACATACAACATATACTAGTATACAAATATATTATAAATGCGTGTAAATATATATAATTTTATTTAAAGACTATAGTTTCGAAGGTTTTGTCTACACCTTAAGTCTTTTTTATATATAAAGATTTTTTTTAAGTAGGTTCATTCTATATTTAGTAGTATTGGTTGAAAGGTGAATGAGCCTACGAACAAACGAATCTTCGTTCCATTGAGTTTCCTATTTTGCATTGAATAAAGAAAATCTTCATTGATTTTTTTTAATCAATAACTCTGTTAATTTAGGAAAGAAAATCGTTTCAATTGAGTAATTTAAGTATTCGATTGCAAATTTTAATATTTCACTTTAAGTTTCACAATAGGAGGAAATATGAAAGATTTGAGTTATAGTATAAATGTTGTTAACAGTTGCTACTGAGTTAGAAAAGGTAAAAGAAAAGTGAATTAAGCTAGTTGTTTCACCATATGGGTTTTCTTAGGATTTTTTTGAAATTTAGACAGATATTTAAATACTTCTGCATCGATTGGTGGCAAAACGAAATTGATGAACAATATAGTTCCGGAGATATTAAATTCCAAAAATGGAGTTCTTCAGACTCTTATACATTCCACTAAACGGGATATCGGAAAGTTTACATACATATTTAATTATAATTAAGAAACTCTTATTACCATTGTTATAAAAAACTAACATTAAACAATAACTAATACATTTTTTAAGAAAATTTTAATTCATAGTTACAATACAGTTTCTGAGATATTAATGAATAAATAATGAAAAATTTACAGTAAAAACAAGCTGGCATCAACGCATGTATTTAACCTAAAAAGTGTGTTAACTTAAGTACATTTTTTGACGTTTTTTCGCTTTAGCCATTGTCGCAACAGCTTTCAAAGGAAGAACTTTTGTTTTATAAATCGACCTTTATAATGTATTTTATCTGTCATTTCTATGATAAAAATATTCAAGCTCGGACAATGTTGTCAGATTTGTCAAACGAGCACGGGATTGGTTAGTAGTGGTACATAAACAGCAAAAAGTTTTGGGCTTATGAATTATGAATCCTTATTGTCTGTTCTATATACTCTAGCATTAACTTTTTGCTAGTGTTGTCGCGAAACAACTACCTTAAGCAGAGGACAATCTTATTGATTTCTCCTTATTAATCTGCTACTCTTGGCAGACTAAATCTTTTTAACAAAAAAGTAAACGTTTAATGTGTATTCTTGAGAAGGAACGCATTTAAGTGACTATTGATTTCGAAACAAGGTAGAGAGAGTAATTTCTTTCAGAAGAGAAGCTACAATGTGGTGTAGCTACAATATGGTAATTAATGATATTATTTTTTAAAAGTAAATTGAATTTTTACTTAAACTTTATACAATTGTGTATCTTTCGATAATAATAAAAAATATCTTTGAACAATAGAAAATTACTTACAATGAAATTCGATTAAATAAATGCACACAAGGCCAATCTTCAGAGTCATCATCACGGTCCCAAGGTTGCCAAATAAAATCATAGAAGAATCTAAGAAAAAAGACAAAAAAATACTATTTATATAACTTTTGTCAATAACGATTAGTACAGTGAATCCCGACCGGGCTTGCCAGACCTATGTTAAGAGTTTCGCGAAAATTACACATTATTCATTAAAGTATTTGCCAGAGAAGTAATGTCGTCATTCCAATGGAAAACAGTCCTCAAAGTGACACACAATATTGATATTTCTTCACAAAATTTCAATAAGTTAGAATCAAAGAAATGTCAAGAAGTCCCTATCTACGCGTATAAATATTTGACATAATTATTAGAATAAAAAGAATTTTAGTCCAATTTTAATCTTAGGTCTTAGTAGATATATTTATTTTATATATCAGAAGGGATGGCTCCCTCAGAAGTCGAACCCAAGTGCCGAACTGACATTACGGGAATTTAGACGAAAATCTTTCTGACATAGATGTTCAGCTTAAAGAAATTTCACACAAATTATAGATGTTATGTTAGTGTAAAATTATGCTGAAAATAATTTTCAGTGTAGGATCGTTTCTTATTAATTAATGCAAGCGAGTGTTTTTATTTTTTGAAAATAGATGGAATTTTTAAAAATTTCAACATCCCATAGAATCTGAATCCCCACATTATTGATTTATAAATTAAGGACAATTTTGATCTTAGATCATAGTAAGAAGGGTTCGACTCCAGGAGAAGGCATCATGATATGCAAAAATATATATATAATATCTACGAAGGTCTGTCTAAGATTAAAATTGGCCTCAAATACTTTTTATTCTAGATTAATAAATCAATGAGGTGTTGAAATTTTAAAAATACAAAACATTGGACTTATAAATAATTATTAGATATTGGATAATTTATATTATTATATCAGTATATCAAATCGGAGAAAGAAGAACCTTGTGGAAGAGTCTGAAGAAGAGAAGAGGTCAGATGATGGGGCACACACTGAGACATGGGGGACTGCTTAGGGATATCTTGGAGGGGAGGTGGGAAAGAAAAGGGGAAGGGGAAGACCCAGATTAGAATATTTCAACCAAATAATTGGGGATATGGGATGCCAGACATTTAGAGAGGTTAAACAGCTGGCGGGGGACAGAGTCGAGTGGAGACGGATTGTTGCATCAAACCAGTCTTAGGACTGTATACTCAATGATGATGATTATATCAGTAGGGTTGTACATATTTATTTTCTTTAGCTGCTACAATCGGCAATTTTTATATTGATTTAAAGAGCAAGCATAGCCATAGATCTAGACGAGGGGTGAACCGCGATTGAAATTAGGTGTACACCGTCTTTGGAATTACTTTGGAATTCATTAGATAATCTATTGTCATCTATTGTCTTCTACTTGGAAATGAAAGTGGAAGTAGGTGTACACGATTTTAGGTCGTGGTTCACCCCTCGGATCTAGATGTTCTTAAATACCTCAATTTATCAATAATATTAGCTGTTTCATAGGCATTCACAACATTTTCCTGATCTTTCGTTGGGTAGAGATTAGTTAATGGGACTTCATGAATTTCAGGAATATTTGTGTCATCATCCTTAACAGCGATAATTTCCACTTCTGCTGACAATTTCTCGAAATGGATTTTATTCACCTGAAACAAAGTTCATTTTACATACATTTCAAATAATGGTTTAAATGGAGAATTAGGGTAGGTGGCCTATTTGCGAGGCGATACCGTTTTTTTATTAAATAATGTTTGATTTGGAAGATGCTATTGAAGACATATGTATGGAGCATAGCCATGTACGGGTGTGAAACCTGGACAATTAGAGAAGCGGAAAGAAAGAGATTAGAGGCTTTCGAAATGTGGTGCTACAGAAGAATGATGAATATAAAATGGATGGATAAAATTACAAATGAAGAAGTTCTTGGAAGAATCGGAGAAAGAAGATCCTTGTGGAAGAGTCTGAAGAAGAGAAGAGGTCAGATGTTGGGGCACACACTGAGACATGGGGGACTGTTTAGGGATATCTTGGAGGGGGAGGTGGGAAAGAAAATGGGAAGGGGAAGGCCCAGATTAGAATATTTCAACCAATTAATTGGGGATATGGGATGGGAGACATTTAGAGAGGTCAAACAGCTGGCGGGGCACAGAGCCGACTGGAGATGGGTGGTTGCGTCAAATCAGTCCTAGGACTGTATACTCAATGATGACGAATGTTTGATTAGTCGAAAAAATGGGTTTACTACAAATCATATCGGTTCGGTTGGTTAGATCCAGTTCGGCTAGGTTAATCTGTTAGAACAGTGGTTCTCAAAAGATGTGCCCGGAGATAATCCTAGGTACGCGCCCTAGGAAATCCCCGATAGATATGTGTAATGTTATTATTAAAATAATTTTGTAGTTATATAGTTAAATACAGAACTATAAGTTGACGCACCTGTGAGAAATAGACACCGAAGGGAAGTGACTTTCAAAAGGGAATATGAGGATGACAAGAACTTAGTTTTTTTGAAGAAATGAATCAAAAAGACTTTTAACGAGGACATGATATAGCTTATCATAGATAGGGCACATCATTGTAGAAATCACACAAACACGTCAGGCCCATGTTTCTTATTGGGAGAAATCAAATGATTAATAAAAGTATTTTTCAATTATATCTGTATTTCTTTTTGCATCTTATTTATTACCATTTGTATTAATTTGAAAGTTTATAATAGGAAAATAAGGACAAGTTTTTATGTGTGACTTTTTTATTTATCAGTCAACGTTTCGTCGACTTTGCCGACTTCTTCAGGGCTTCAAATAGTCATGTCACACATTCGTCTAAATTTTCTTGTTATCTTCGTTACCATTAAAGCCATCATAAACACAAATTTCAAAAAATATTTGGCACATTCACATAAACAATTTTTCTTTCTTTTCATATTATCAATTACATTAGATATAAAACAGAAATAACATAAATAGAATGAAGCAACACTATTTTTTTAAAACCCGCATAGATTATTTTTTCTTTTGATCCTTACATAAAGAAATCTCAAATTTAAATCATGATGGTCTTCAATGGTAACGAAGTTAACCAGAAAATTTAGACGAATGTGTGGCATGACTGTTTGAAGCCCTGAAGAAGTCGGCAAAGTCGACGAAACGTTGCCTGATAAATAAAAAAAGTCACACATAAAAACTTGTCCTTATTTTCCTATTATAAACTTTCAAATTTATTAGCATTATATGAATGGTGCGCTTACGATTTTTGTAGGACTTCAAGTATGTTACGACTTCAAAAAGTTTGAGAATCACTCACTGGGATAGAATATGTCCAGTCTAAATTGGGCCAGAGCAGGACATATCCTAACTGAAAAACCGAGCTGAACTGAATTTAACCAATCCGAACTTATTTCAATTAAACAATTGATTAAAAATTTTCTTTATAAATTGTAAATAATTTTGTTTTTTATTAATATGTTGTCTTGGCCGTCTACCCTAATTCTAGAGATTTACCAAAATAATATTATAGTACCTGGACCACCGAGCGATGCACGGTAACCCCTGACCCCCCCTCCCGAAACCACACACCCCGCCCCCCACCCTCCCCAACCGCGCTTCCCATCCCCGGATCACCCACAACTGCACCCCACCACCTGCACCTCCCACAATCACACCACCTCGCACTCAGTTTTTGCATTTCTAGCTTTCTAATAGTCTACATATTATGTGTATTTTTGGGGTTTGGGGTTGATCAGGAGGATAGAAATGCGCGGTTCCCGACCTATGGCTAGTTCAATCGCAGTGGTCGGGTTAACCTCCCCTAGGATCCTTTATTCTGGCCTCCAAGAAGCTGGATTACAGGGACTCGCCATCAGTGACCCCGGCGTGTGTATATTTGTATTTGTTTACTCGTATACCAATTCGCCCACATTCGTTCATATTAATAAACATTATAAAAAATAAATAGGAAAATAATAATAAAAAAATAATCGTATAGGATCGGAAATAAAAACATAAAATTAAATAAGATCTGTTTCTAAGTTATATAAAAAAAGCCACTTCAACCACTTTATTTGTAAACACACCTGTTTTGTTATGATTTAGACACCTGTTAATTAAAAACAAACAAAAAATTCTAATTTTAATATAGGTATATATTAATATTTGCTATAACCTATTAGGCTGGTTGTATGTCGCAAAGTAAATGCTTTTTACCACTAACAAACGGTAGATGGTAAAAAGCATTTACTTTGCGACATACAACTGGCCCTTAGTGGGTTTTAAAATTAAAAAACAAATGAAAAATAAAAGATAATTGAAAAAATCTAAGCAAACTTTTTTATTGAGATTTTCATCTATCAATAATTACTTTAATTAAGAAAAGATCAATTAAGATGAAATTTGTCGAGGTCCAGACCTAGACAGATCGGTTTCTCATCCTAAAAACTTGTTAATAGATTTTGTTTCATCAAAATCGGTAGAGCCGTTTTCAAAATAGAACTAAGATACAAATATATAAATATATATATATATAGAATTTTTACTCGTTTAATAAGCGTAGATAGATAGATAGATAGATATGAAGAGTAAAACAAAAATGATTGTTTTTGTCAACTTACAATAACAAAGACAACTGTAGGAAAGGGAATTGAAAATTTCTCGCAAGTATCCCGATTGATTTTCCATAATGCATACCAGCCGATAGGTTCAATCGCAATTTCAATATAATAACACCATTCGGAGAAAACATCTTCTGAACTAATGGGAGTTTGACGCTGAGAATCAAGAAAGATTTCCGAATACTCCTCGAAACGTTTATCCAGCGATTTATCAAAAGTTATTATTTCTGGAGACATTTTAAAGAAAGTTCGGTTTTGGAATATATAATCAAAAACGATCTTGAAGTTCAAATAAGTAGATAAAAATTAATAAATTAATATTAATAAATAAAGATGAAAAACCGCTCTCTAGAAACCAACTGTTTTCAAGATTTTCAAATTCAAATCATGTGCAGGGATGCCATAGCGAAAAAATATTTTCCCCTAGTCCCCTGAAAATGTCAAATATTTCAAAAATAAGTATTTGCTAGGAATTTATTAAAAACAAAATATTTACCAATTAGGGGGTCGGGTTAGGCTAGCTGGTAGCGTGTCAGCCTTCTAAGCAAGAGGTCCCGGGTTCGAATCCGAATCGAGGCATCTGCCTAAAATCTGACCCCGCGGGGTGGAGACCAATTTATAAAAATATAATAAATAGTAATTTAATGTAATGGAAGGCAGCCCAGGAGTAGTGAGGAAAGAAAAAATTAACACATCAAATAAGGTGTAATTTATTGGAATCCTTCCTACTTTCCTTTCAAACCGACGTTTCGGAGGATTCTTCACTCCTTCTTCAGGGTTTCAAGGGGTCAATGAATGAAACAAATAAAATGCTTCCCACCTCTCTCCACAGCAGTGTTTAAAACTTTTTTCTTCCTTAGCAGAGGCATAGAAAAACAATTTTTTTCCCTTCTTTATGCCCCCAAATCCTTACGCCCCTGGGCCCCCATTTTGCCCAGTTATAGACTCGGGCCTGCTCTATTGGAATACTTTGTTACAAATTTTTGTTTAATTTTTGACGATCAGTTTAATTATTAAAGACTAATCAATCTGCGAACAAATTCCCCAGGAAAAATAACAATGATGAGACGATACTCTCCATAGTAATTGCCCACGCTCAGAATCGAGTATGGCACTTGAAGAAGAAGGAGAATCAATTTGTTGGCCTGGTGAATTTAAATTTTGTTTGTTTAATTTTGCTTTTATAAATATTCGCCGAACTAATTTTGTAGGGTGCGGAACTCCGCAGTTGTTCCGTGGACCTTGTTTGGGAATTACTCTATTAATTAATAATAACACTATGCTTATATTTATTTTAACTAATATTAATAATTCAAAATGCAGTCCTTTAATTCTATACACAATTTTAATTGAATGAATTTTAAAAAGCTTAACAAATCTTTATTTCTAGGGAAATTTTTTCATTGGTACCCTTGATTTAGCAAAACAAAATCAAATGTCAAAATATTTGGCAGATAGTTTATATCATAAATAAATATAAAGAAATGTAAAATTGGATAATTAAATATAAATTTAATTGTCAAGAAAATAATTTTTAAACACTCAATATTAAATTATTCATATAAAATTTAATATAATGCTATATTAAAAGGAAAAAGTGAATAATTGACAGATATCTTTGGTTTTTTGTAAGTAAAACAATAAATAAATATTTATACTTAATTATTTAAAAATTCTTATTAAACTCACTTAATAAAAGACATTTCATTTGATTAAACTAAATCGATTCAATTATATTATTATTCAGTCATTAAATAATTATTAATTGTCAATAATGCTAAGAAAATATAGTAAAATGAAGACGTGGCTGTATTAATTATATATTATAAGATAAAGTAGGATAAGAGACTGCCATGGAAATAAATGTTGAATTTTCTTTTGTCGGCGTTTCAGATCAAAAATTTAATCTTCATCAGGACATATACAATATATGAGAAAAAGTCAAGATCGATAAATACGGTCAATTTTAATATATGGTAGATATTACAGAGAATGGTTTTCTTAACAGGAAACTATTATACATAGAATTATTTTTAGCATATGGACATTAATAATGATTTTCGTTATTTTGTTATCAAAAAAGTACACATTATTATTTTCCATTATTAAATTTATTTATTCCTGCATTATTTATGATTAATAGGTTGTTTTAGGGAAATAAGGACAATAGCTTATGCAAGTATTTTATGCCAACGTTTCGTCAACTTTGTTGACTTCCTCAGGGCTCAAACAAATTAATTCCTTTACATATTTATCATTATATAAATATTCATTCTTAGCAAACACATATAGACACAGATTGAAAAATTTTCTATTTAAATTTAAAATTTTTTAGATTTAAATAGAAAATTTTTCAATCTGTGTCTATATGTGTTTGCTAAGAATGAATATTTATATAATGACAAATATGTAAAGGAATTAATTTGTTTGAGCCCTGAGGAAGTCAACAAAGTTTACGAAACGTTGGTATAAAATAAAAAATACTTGCATAAGCTATTGTCCTTATTTCTTCAACAACTTATTAATTTAATCGATGGACATAAATGAATCAAAACAAATATTTATAATTTATTATTATTTTGTATCAGATTTGATTTTAGATAAATAAACAATCATGTTACAATCTCACCGCTATAATGAATTTAGTAACATCTTTAGAAAGCTCAACAAGAACTAGACATTGAATCGAAACGAGCTCGAGTGGCTTCAAAACAGATTCACATTGAATCATCTCTCTGAAAATGAACAAGATATTTTCAGAAAATCAATCTATATCCTTTTATATATAAATCAAGAGGAGGGAAAATGCATTATGGACACCCGGTCCGAAGAGTTATCCCACAAGTGTTCTCTTCTACACTCGAGAAACATTTTCTTTTAAGCAACTCCATCCAGAGGCTTTAAAAAAATCAAATAAAGCATTTTTTTACTATTGCAGAAGATATAGGACTTTTCAGAGATGTTTTGCAAAATAATTCTCAATGATCTCTAAAGCTACTATATCATATGAGATGTGGGAAAATGAAATAAATTTATGTGAATTCTTCGAGTATGTAGATTTGATTTGCCAAGTAACACCATTCTTTCAATCCGTGAGTGAGGAGATTAATATGGACTTGACATTTCCATCAACACATGTAGAATTAAAACCTCATTCAGATAATTACGACATGAAATCGAGATGAAACACTCAATGATCTCCGAATGCATAAGAAAAAACTACAAGAGGTCACTGAATTCATTAACAAAGTGATAAATGAATTTGGACATCAACTAAGATGTTTTTTGTTCCAACAAGATTCAAATTCTAAATATTAATTAATATTCACCTTTCACTTTTCATTTCTGTATAATAAAATATAATAAATTTTTCTTGATTCAGATCCATAAATAATGATAATATGATTTAAGAGTTCAAAGGATCAAATAATAAATGTAGACTTAAGATAGTTGTTTCACCATATGGGTTTTCTTACGATTTTTTTGAAATTTAGATAGGTTATTATTTAAATAATTCTGCATCGATTGGTGTCAAAACGAAATTTATGAACAATATAGTTCCGGAGATATTAAATTCCAAAGATAGAGTTTTTCAGACTTTTATACATTGCACTATACGGGATATCAGAAAGTTTACATACATTTTTAATTATAATTAAGAAACCCTTCTTACCATTTTTATAAAAAACTAAACTAACATTAAACAATAACTAATACATTTTTTAAGAAAATTTTAATTAATAGTTACAACACAGTTTCTGAGATAATAATGAATAAATAATGAAAAATTTACACTAAAAACAAGCTGGCAACAACGCATTTATTTAACCTAAAAAGTGGGTTAACTTTCGTACTTTTTTTTGCTTCAGCTTATTAAGAACTTTATGTTTTATAAATCTTCCTTTATAATGTACTATATCTGACATTTCTATGATAAAATATATACAAGCTCAGACAGTGTTGACAGATTTGTCAAACAAGCACGGGATTGGCTAGTAGTGGTACATAAACAGCAAAAAGTTTTGGGCTTATGAATTATGAATCCTTATTGTCTGTACTATATACACTAGCATTAACTTTTTGCTAGTATTGTCGCGAAATAACTACCTTAACACATCATCAATCAGACGTTTCACTTTTAATCAAAGCTTCTCAGGCTCTTAATATTTTACTATATATTTTGTCCTTGTCATTAAAATGAGATTATAAATTGGAATTCTGTTTGAGACTGCATGAAAGACTTTTTGTTGAATTGTTATTTGTTTTTGTTAGACTTATGAGTGGAATCAATTAATGGCAAGGCATTTTTGTTCTATAACTATTAAATAACAAGAGCCTAAGGAAGCTTTGATTAAAAGCAAAACGTTGAGATTGATGATGTCTTAAGTCTACATTTATTACTTGATCCTTTGACTTTCTAAGTCCTATCATAAATATTCTATATTCTATGAAACGTGTGTTTTGTTTTTGTGGACAGATTCGTGGGAGCCATCCCCAATTTAATCAACCACGAGGATGCTAGTTTACCTCTGTTAGGGCTCTCGTGAGGTGAGTGCTGTGTGGTGCTTGTGCGCCCCCCATCAAGTCGATGGGGTCCTAACAATCTGTTGAGTGCAGGTTGTAGGTTGCGTGTTCATATAGGGTGTGTGCAGGGGAGGGGCTGCTGGTTGCATTTGGCCCCTCCGAGATTCGCGTGTCACATCCTGCTTCAGCTACTCCAGTCGAATCGAGTCGCTTTAATTATAGCATGGGTGAATATATTTCACTCATGCAAAAGCGACTCAACGATCCGACTGAGTCATCTAGCGGCCGTGGCTCAAGGCTCGTCGCCATGCGCAAAAGCGGGCCGCTACAACCTCCTTGCACACTGTTCGCGACGCAATAGTATTATGTTGTTATTCATAAGTTTCCTGTATTTGATTTGATCACGAATCGAATGCAGAAGATTTTTGTCAAATATTAAGTGAAAATAATATCCGAATTTATATATTTCTAACTTGAAATAGTGAAGTTAATTTTCTCATTAATATACATATCAAAGAATAATTAACACATTAACGAGAATTCTTTTGATCGCGCTTTTTAAACAAGAAATATATCGCGAGACTACTGCTGGTTGAAGCTATTGTAGTCTGCTGAGTCTTAAATCTGGACCAAGAGAGAATGAAAAAGATATGATCCATTTGGCTATAATCCAGCATCATTTCGCTATTAGCCCGCATGACACTTTTTATATCAAACACTGATATGGATCACCTCTCGCGATATGTATCTTGATTAAAAAGCGCGATTATTCTTTGATAAATTAATGAGAAAATTAACTTCACTATTATGTTGTTGTTCTTGTTACATAGAAATGCAAAGCATTACAATTCATTACATCTCTTACTCACAAATAAAATAATTTTATTTTTTTAAACTTAGTATAATATAGTATATCTAAGTGATAGCACGTAAAAACTTATTCTAATATAAATTTTTCCATATAATTATTCAGGTTAAACAACTTATATTAATTATACACAATGAGTGCATATGAACAGCACTATATTTCTATGGGTATTTACAAGAACAATAGCATAATAATACCTGTTAAAAAAACAAAAAAACATTCTTTGTAAGTAATATGAATATATTAAAAAATGAGCGCTTCTTATTGATGTTGAATTGTTACTTTCGTTTATTGTAATGTTCCTAATGAAGATTAAATGTTTAATCGAAACGATGAATTTTTTTACTGGCTCCCTCTCTTACTTTAAATCTATATAAAATTTAGGCGATTTTAAAATAAGAATACTTTTTAAAAATCTATTAATGTTTTTATTTTTTACACTATGATATAAAATGAGAATAAGAAAATTGACTGCCCTTTTTGGGGCATCATTTATTAGTTTAGGATGTTTTCTTTTATATTTGATGATGGATTTTACATTATTTACATCAGATGCTCAAGAGGTAATTATAATTTTTTTTAAATGAATGGGGTATTTGAGTTACTGATTCTTTTGTGATATTAGAAAATTTAATTATTAGGTTGCTTCAAAAGTTTTGTCCGTTTTTAAGAGTCTACTTTAAACTGTAATATTTCAGTTAATACTTATTCAATTTAATCGAAATAAGCGTCATTTGAATCAGTGCACTTTTGCCAAAGTAACGCAAGACTATTAATTCCGTCGGCATAGAAATTGGGATTCGATGAAGTCGACGAAGGTTCTACCGGTGAGAAAGTTATCGAAGTGGTTGAAAAGATGGTAGTCGGTTGGCGAGAGGTCTGGGGAGTATGGTGGGTGAGGCAGAACTTCGACGCTCAATTCGTTTAATTTTCGGACGGTGATTTGTAAAACGTACCAGTGCCGGCGGCTGTTGACACAATTTTCGGTACATTTCGTCGATTTCCTCTTTGCTGTGATGGTTTGGCCCAGTTGCAGAAAGTTATAGTGAATCACACCAGCCGCTGACCACCATACAGTAACCATAGCCTTTTTTTGGTGGGTTTTCACCTTTGTGAAGTGCCTGGGTAGCTCATCGGTGTCCAACCACTGTCCTGAACGTCTCCTGTTGTCGTAGAGGATCCACTTTTCATCACACGTGACGATCCGATCCAAAAAAGGATCGTTTTGGTTGCGCAAAAGCAAAAAAGAACAGTCCTCGAAACGAGACAATTTCTGTCGTTCGTTCAAATCGTGGGGGACCCACTTTTCGAGCTTTTTGACCTTTCCAATACGTTTTAAACCATCAAAAACTGCATGGGAGCTGACGCCCAGTTCTACCGCCATCCCACGCATCGTTTGTGATGGGTCAGTCTCCATCAGGATCCGCAAATCTTCGTCCTGGATTAGTCTAGGTCGACCACTTCGGGGCTCATCTTCGAGGCTAAAATATCCGGAACGAAATTTCGCAAACCAACGTCGAACAGTGCGTTAATTAACACTATCATTGCCAAATGCCTGGTTAATTTTTCGGGCTGTTTCAGCAGCGCTTTGGTTAATTTGAATTCGTAGAAAAAAATTGGCAGAAAATCGCTTAACGACATCATATAGTAATAACCTAGAAAGAGGCAAAAAAATTAAAATTTGGAAAAAAATGAACAGCATCAATGTATAGAGTACAAAATTCTCTATCGATCAGTATATACCACGACACAGTAGAATAAATATTTATTGAGATATGGAGCTACAAAAAGACATGACATTAAAACGGACAAAACTTTTGAAACAACCTAATAAAAAGCTCAATCAGTTCAGAAACCCTGAATTTTCGAGAGCTGGGAAATTGCCATATTGAAAAGAATAATAAATAATAATTATATCTTAAAAACAAGTATATTTAAAAAAAATTTCACTGAAAAAGGGAGAATTTCACCCGAAAAATTTGAGCTATTAATAAACATTTTAGTGATTTTATTTTAAAAATTGTAATCACTTATATACAATAAATACAATCAAGATTTTATTTTAAAATATACATATATTTTTTTTTACTTATATATATAAAAATAGATAATAGATAATGATTTTCTTCCTACAGAGAAACAAATGGGTTCATATTGAAGATGTCAAAAAAAGTGAGAATGTAAAATCTGAAATTGTATATAAAGTAAATTCGTTGAATTTATCCAAACCGACTCATAAATATTTAAATGACGATTCAAAATGTTCTAAATTATATAATATTATTCCTAATAATACAGTTCAAGTAAGTATTTATGATATATATTCAGGGTTATTCATAAGTCTTTTGGTTTTGGACCTCGATGGAATCATAACCATGATGTACACAGCCGAAGTGCTCAATGGATAGTGCTCAGTGGATAGAGAATCTCTCTAAGTTTCATTCTTAATAAACACAGTGGAGTACTTGTAGATTTAGCCATTAGACAATATTCATAACGAAAAGCACTCTGGAAAACAAAGCTATGTGACAACAACGAAGTTTTCGTAAGATATATCAAACAGAATCATCTAAAGACAATACATTTCGCGCCTGGTACACCAAGTTTCAGGAGATTGACTACCTGTCCGTTGCAAAATGAAAGAAAGAAAGCTTTTTTTTCACCAATGAACCCCATATTTTCTTATTGACTGTTCTCTATGGGCTAAAAGGCTAAATTTTCAAGTATACTATGTCAGTATTCCGCAAACTTTTTGTGTTCAAGGTACACCTACCAAATCAAGGAATTTTAAAGGTACACCAAAATAAAAACCAATGTTTATTTAATATTTATTTCTTATTAGAATCAATATAATATGAAAAGATGTTTAATGAGAAATGTGAGCCTGCTTAACTGAGCACAGTCAATCAAAATTTGGAGCAATCGTTGATAAGGCTGCTCTCATCTCTTGCTGCTCGCATAACTGTTCTCAGCTATGTGTAGGTGCATTATCTTCATAAAATTTGACATTTTTCCGCGGCACACCAACTAATGACCACGGTACACCAGTGCGACATACGCTTTTCGGAACACTGCACTACGGCATTTATTATGAATGAAACTTGGTGAAAATCTCTATCCAATGATTGAGTACTTACGCTGAGCCTGCAATTACATCGAGTACAAAAACCCCGAAAAGGCTTATTAATCACCCTGTTCTTTATATATTTTAATAAGTAAACATTATTATTCTTTTAGATGTTAGATGTATATGACAAGCTAAAATTTGATAACCCGGATGGCGGGGTATGGAAACAAGGATGGAATATTGAATACACTCCAAATCAATGGAATATTCATAATAAATTGATTGTTTATGTTGTACCTCATTCGCATAATGATCCTGGTAAAACAAAATAATATTTTTTTTCTATATTTGCATTAACTTACATTTGTTTTTTCTACTTTAGGTTGGATAACAACATTTGAACAATATTATAAAACGCAAACGAAAAATATTCTTAATAATATGGTGATCAAATTAGGAGAAGATAGACGAAGAAAATTTATCTGGGCAGAAATTTCTTTCTTTGCCTTATGGTGGGATGAACAATCTCAGGATATTAAAGAACAAGTCAAACAGTAAATATTAAATAACTATTTCATTATTCGTGTCCATGATTAATAATTAAATGAATCGTAGGGAGTTGGACATGTCTTTAAATTAAATATAAAGTTTTTTATTTAAATACGGCAAACGTTTCGTTGCTGGTTTGCAACCTCTTCAGTGGATCATTTATTAAACTTTTTTGTCTAGAGTTTTAACTAAGAGAAAACCATTTTCAAACAGTACCTTACAATCACTCAATTTTATCAAATAATCTAAAACATAAACTTTTTAAAAGAATTCAATTGTTTTCTGTCAAAATAATTAAAAGAATAGATATCTGATAGTACATAATAAAAAAAATTCTTTGTTCAATTTGATTCTTTTAATTATTTTGACAGGAAACAATTACATTGTTTTAAAAAGTTTATGTTTTATATTATTTGATAAAATTGAGTGATTTGTAAGAATACTGTTTGAAAATGGTTTTTCTCTTAGTTAAAACTCCAGACAAATAAGTTTAATAAATGAAACAGTGAAGAAGTTGCAAACCAGCAACGAAACGTTTTTTAATTTAAAGTCATGTCCAACTCCCTAATAATTATTATATAACTATCTATTCCAATTATCTGATGATTCGTAATAATAAATCTGATTTTTAAAATGAAATCATTGAATATATCCTCTGCTTAATACAAATAAACATACACCTACATATATATTTTATTTGATAGAGACTATAGTTTCGATGGCTCAACCTTAAAGCAGTGGACGACTTCAATAATTACTTCTTAAAAATCAACAACTGCTACTCTCGGAAAAAAAATCTTTTAAAATTAGAATAATCTCGGTGATTAGGAGTCTGGCCAAAATAATAAAAACTCAGAACCCTTGTATATCTTTCAATTTAATTACAAAATCTTCATCAGTACAAAGGCTAGGGTTTTTAAATACCAAACAAATTACTCAAAATCGTAGAGTCACAAAACAGTTTCAAAGTCATTTCAAAATAAAAGTTCCTTGATTTCAATAATATATAAAAGGGAAAAATATATAGTAATTAATAAGAAATTCTCAAGTTGCTTTAATAAATCTTTAAATAACGTTTAATCATTAATAAAAAAAAAAAATGACAACTCAAAGAAAATTATTAAAATTCTAATAAAAAGCAGTTTAAGGTAGTTGTTTCGCGACAATACTAGCAAAAAATTAATGCTAGAGTATATAGAACAGACAATAAGGATTCATAATTCATAAGGCCAAAATTTTTGCTGTTTATGTACCGATTCTAGCCAATCCCGTGCTCGTTTGACAAATCTGGCACCATTGTAAGAGATTGAATATTTTTATATTAAAATTCCAGATAAAATACATTTTAAAGGACGATTTATTTCTATAAAAATCGTTTTGTTATTTTTTAACAAATATAATCAACGCCTACGTTACACCTTAAGAAAATTATAATTTTGGAAAAATCTAGCGCATGCGCGCTTTATACATCTTTCGCTGGTTAAATAAATGCGCTGTTGCCAAATCGTTTTTAGTGTAAATTTTTTTTTATACATTTTTCATTATTTATTCATTATTATCTCAGAAACTGTGTTTTAACTATGAATTAAAATTGTCTTAAAATATGTATTGGTTATTGTTTAATGTTAGTTTAGTTTTTTATAAAAATGGTAAGAAGGGTTTCATAAATATAATTAAATATGTATGTAAATTTTCCCTTATCCCGTATAGTGCATTGTATAAGAGTCTGAAAAACTCTATTTTTGAAATTTAATATCTCCGGAACTATATTGTTCATAAATTTCGTTTTGCCACCAATCGATGCATAAGTATTTAAATAATAATCTGTCTAAATTTCAAAAAATCCTAAGAAAACCCATTTGGCGGAACAACTAGCTAAAGTTTAATCATTTTCCTTTAAGCTGCCATAAATTATTCAGTAAGAATCCGTAACTAAGTTATTTTTTTAAATTTTTTACTTAATTCACTTTTTCCCTGAGCTTCCTAATTAATGCTTAATCAAACAATGTTAAATTCAAAAATATATATATATATATTTTTTTTAGATTTATTGAAGATGGTCAACTGGAAATAGTTACTGGAGGCTGGGTAATGAATGACGAGTCGAATACTCATTATAACTCAATTATTAATCAGATGATTCAAGGGCATCAATGGCTGGAGGCGAATCTCAATTACAAACCTAAGTAATATTTTTTATTTATAAATTAATCGATTATTAAGTTAAAATTAAATTAATAAAGATTATTTCAGTACCAATGTTTCCTGTTTTACCTTGTACATATATATCCTCAGAAAATACATTAGACAAAGTATAATTTTTCTTGGATCAAAAACGCCATCATATCAATAAATTGGCTTATAATATTTTTACAATCACACTATGTAAAAACAAGTGAATTTTTTCATAATTTTAAACCCATTGGTTTGAAAATCCCGTTAGTTAGGAAAATCGTGTGTTTTGTTGTACGGAATCCTTAAAAGTAAAACTATTTTAAACAAAGTTGATCTAATGTACAATTTTGGACGATGTATTAAATAATATCTGAAAACAATGAGTTTACTGATGATGTGTACGTGCTAGGTCACGAAATCTTATACTGAACTAAAATGAAAAATGAAGTAGTGATTTTCATTGTTTTATTTAAGTATAAACTATTTCTTAAAAATAGAAAATAAATACTTTCTTTCTCATTTTATATATAGAATTTTCAAACGATCGTAAAATCTTATATCATTAACTAAAGCATTATATTTATTCTATGAAAATTTGATAATAATAAACATATATATATTTTTTTTTTCAGAAATGCTTGGTCTATTGATCCTTTTGGACATTCCCCCATGATGCCTTTACTTTTTAAAAAAATGGGTCTTGAAAATTTAGTGATTCAACGTGTCCATTATTCTGTTAAAAAATATTTAGCTCAAAATAAGTATTTAGAATTTTTCTGGCAACAATTATGGGGTAAATTATTAATAATTTTATTTTATTTTAAGTGAATACTATTACTAAATATATTACTTATCTTATCCCTAGATTGGTCCGGATCGACGAAATTACGTACACATACAATGCCTTTCTATAGCTATGATGTGCCGCATACTTGTGGCCCTGAACCTGCAATTTGTTGTCAATTTGATTTTCGAAGATTACCTGGATTTGGAATGGATTGTCCGTGGCGAACTCCTCCTAAGCCAATCACACCTCTGAATGTCAAGCAAAAGTAATAATAATATTAAAATAATTTTATTTATAAATATATTATAAATTTTTTTGTTTTGTTTTATTGATTATGATGAGAGAAGGAGTTACACCAAAAAGGTGCATCCCCTAAAGGCCCGGGTTGGCCCCTCCATCGTGAAAAGAAGAAGGGTTTTTATGGGCTGGGTAGAGGTCGAAGGTATCTGTAGATACGGGTCTTAAACAGCTGAAGATTTTAAGTCGCGGGGATTTCGGTGGCTGGGAGCGAGTTCCAGTCTCTGGAGGTCATAGGAATAAAAGAGTTGGCGAAAGCGCTTGTTCGATTTTTATCCAATTTGACAGCGAAGGGGTTCTGAGCGTTGGAAAACCGCGTGTTTCTCTTAAAGAGGGCTTTAGGGGGGGATAATTGATTTCAGCTCGACTGAACAGACAGCATGATAGTATCTGTAGTACAGGGAAAGGGCAGAAACGTTTCTTCTGCGAGCCAGGGAGTCGAGTGAGTTAGTTAGGGCCGGGTCTCCTTTAGTTTAATTGCTTGCTTCTGAATTGCATCCAGTGTGGCAAGAGAATGCTTGGAGCCTCCTCTCCACAGATGAGAGCCATATTCCTATACCTTATACAGTGTAAGAAGTTGACTGGGAGTATAGTAGCCTCTAGACCTAAATAGGAGACCAAGCTTGCGCGATGCAGGTTTCGCAGTGGTTGAGATATGGTCATTCCATGAAAGGTCAGACCCTAGTGTGAAACCTAGCATTGAAATTTTATCCCTGAATTCTAGTGAGTTTGAGTCGAATGATATGTTTGGGAGGTTTCTGTCGACGCGCCTAAAAATAAGGCAACACTGAGTTTTTACTTTATTGAAGTTAACTAAGTTTTGGGATCCCCAGTTTTTAAGTTTGCATAAGTCTAAATTAATTGAGGAGGCAATGTATCGACGGTTTTTATGCGATGCAGGGGCGTTATGTAGGGTGCTGTCATCTGCGTAACAATGTACCGGATTGGAGGGCAAGTTTAAAAGGCCGTTGATATACTAGTAGATAAGAAAAAGCGTAGGGGAGATAACCGATCCCATACAATAATATTCAAATACATAGTTATTTTTAATTAATAAGCATTAATCAAATGGTCCAGAAGTCTAAAAATGAAAAAACTAACCACCCAAAATTGGGGGGGTCAAAAATGAAAATTCTAACCCTATCGATCAAACTCAACCAAATTTTGTATACATAATCTGTGGGCCTAGAATGCTAGAAATGCAAAAACTAACCACCCAAAATGGGGGGGAAGGGCCAAAAAATGAAAATTCTTGCCTTTGGACCAAAATCAACCAAATTTTGTATACATAATTTGTGGTCCTCTAGGGAGCTAGAAATGCAAAAACTGGGGTGGTCCCGGGTGGGGTACGGGGGTGGGAAGAGTGCGTAATGGGGTGCAGGGTGGGTGCGGATGTGGAATGGGGGTGGAGGTCCAGGGGGTGTATTATTCCGGCTAGCGGAGACGCCCGCCCAAGGCAGCCTTCAAGTAGCTGATATCAGTAGGAACGAGCTAAGACACTAACACACCACTCACCCACTCAGATATATAAATATATACACCTGACTGCCAATCGACATTAAAAAACGTAAATATTTTTTAAAAAATCTGAAATTTTGCACTTATAATAAATTAATGGGAGCTTTATAAAATGTCTTCGAGCGTTCCACTAGTATTGGGCTTTCTCGGTAACCCATAAGTGACCGGATGACGATAATCTATTTATTTATTTTTTTTAACAAAATTTGTTTATTTATCAAATTTAAAATTACATTTATTATTACATCTCAAACGCGAATCACACGTCGAGATTATTTTGACTTGTTTACTTGTTTCAGAGCTGAACTACTTCTGGACCAATACCGTAAAAAAGCCCAGCTTTTTCAAACAAATGTTGTTCTTGCGCCACTAGGTGATGATTTCCGTTATGATCACGCTACTGAATGGGATGCTCAATTTCTCAATTATCAAAAATTATTTGATTATATGAATAATGATCCAAATATGTTTGTTCGTGCTCAATTTGGAACGTTAGATGATTTTTTTAAAGAATTGAGTGTAAATATCGGACATTTCATTCGTTTGCCAACCCTTTCTGGCGATTTTTTCACTTATGCGGATCGAGATGATCATTACTGGAGCGGATATTTTACTTCCCGGCCTTTTTATAAAAGAATGGATCGGACTTTAATGTCTCATTTAAGGTAAATGTAATAATATATATTTTTTTATTATTCAAATTAGCAACAGTCAAGAATATTCTATATATTAATTTTAAATAGAGGCGATGAAAATGAAACTTCGTACATGGATTAGAAGAATAGAATCGAATGTTTTCGAAATGTTTCCAAATTATTCTCAAATGATTACAAATAATTGTGATTTTGATAAAGAACATACAAATTATTTAATTCAATGTCATCTCCAAAAATTAATTGAAAAATTTGACAAATATTTTCCAAATTGATAGCAGAAAATTGTGGATTCGAGATCCCTATAATATTAACTGGGATAATACCAATTTATCACCAACCCACGATTACACTCTGATAAAGGATTTAAGTTTGAATTCACTTTTCAAGAAAAAAAAGTTTGGTACAATTTTGGATACATATTCGGAAGGAATATTCCCAAATGTTCACCATAGCCATTCAACATTTATTGCCTTTTGCTTCCAGATATCTGTGCGAAAAGGGATTTCCCACAATGGTCAATATTAAAACGAAGCAACTTAATCGACTCCGAATAGACTCTTGCATGCGAATAGCTTTAAGTAACGCAATTGAAGTGCGAATAGACAAATTAGTGGAGTGTATTCAACAACATTTATGAATTATTATTATTTCATTTGAGAGTTTTTGATCGAGTAATTACAAGTGTGTTACCTAATGGAGTGGGGGCGAAATATTTTAGGGCTTTAGGGGGCCACGACTAATAAAAGGTTAAGAACCACTGTTCTAAGGCATTTGCCTTCCTACTCTAGCTTGAGTAAATTTAGAAATTTCTTCTGCATCGATAAGTTCATGTTCAAGTTCATCTTCAAAAGGTCTATTTATCTTAATTGCTCTTTGAAATATTTTTTCTAGAATAAATAAATTTAATATTCTCTTGAGATAGATTCTATTTTACTTGTTCGATATCCTCTTGAGTGTGCGGTTCTATTACATCGAATCCTATGTTTGTAATCTTCAAATGTCTGCTTAAAATGCAATATATTTAAAAAAAAATTGAATAATTGTTGGTATTACTTTATATTAACATATTTTGATATCTTTTAAGAGCTGCTGAAATTTGGTTTTCTCTTTCTTGGGGACGACAATTCCCTAATGGTCCATGGTCTGAGAATTATAATTCTCTATTAAAACGATTAGATCAAGCAAGAAGAGCTCATGCACTGTTTCAACATCATGACGGAATTACAGGAACAGCAAAGGATCACGTTGTCGAGGATTATGCTCACAAGTAAACTCTCTCGATTTATATACCTATGTATTATAGAAAACTAACTTCTTCTAAATGAAAAGATTTCTATCTTTGCATGGTTGTTTATTTTCGCCTTTCTAAATCACATTTTTCGATTAACAGCACTAATTAATGATTTTTAAGTTGTCTATTGTTTAAGTTTTCTCCATTCTACCATGATTTACCTAAATAGAAAATAAATAATAAATATATTTCATTAAGATATTAAATTTTTTTGAAAAATCTATCTATACTATATATGTTCGTGTTTGTACTCAGCCGAGAGAACCCAAACACTATCTGGAATGCCCAAAGACATTTTGTTAAGTTGTCCGAAGGTGACTCGGGCCGGTATGCAGCCTGTATATTAAAAAAATCATTTCTATTTTTAACCGACTTCAAAAAAAGGAGGAGGTTCTCTATTTGACTGAATTTTTTTTTTGTGCCTATGTTACCTCATATCTTCGCCAATTATGAACCGATTTTGAAAAAAAATTTGCATTGGGTCAGTCTACCTTCCGATTGGTCCCATTTTTTTTTTCATACCTTTTTTCATTTCATTCATTTCAGACCTTTTTTGTTAGGTTTGTTCAGGACTAACTTCTTTGTTTATGAACCGATTTCGATGTTTCTTTTTTTATTGGAAAGGGGCTATCTTAGGGATGGTGCAATATTAATTTGGTCAAGTTCTGATGATAGGATCACTATTAATAACATCACTAAAAAGAGAAAAATAAAGCTATAAAATAATTATTATCTTTTAAAAAGAACCGTGTTTGGTGGCCCTATTTTATTTAAATTGAATTGGCTAAGGGGTTATAAGGGGAAAATAAAAGTTGAAATAAAAGTCAACTTCTATTTGTTACTTTATTTTGGGCAGACGTAATCGATCTTTTCCAGTTGACGTGCACTGATGAAGAGCAGCGGTATAGCGCTCGAAACGTTGTAAAAATATCGATTACGTCTGCCCAAAATAAAGTAACAAATAAAAGTTGACTTTTATTTCAACTTTTTATTTTCCCCTTACTGGCCCCTTAGCCAATTATTATCTTATTTAGATACAACTAAACTACGAAATATTAACATGAAATTACTTTTTTAAGTCGGTGCCAAACATATACCTTTTATGAATCGCACTCGACGGATCTTACTTAGTACGTTTGTGGGTACGCTCGCTTATAGGTATAGTTTGTTTGGCGCCGACTTCAAAAAGTAATTTCATGTTAATATTTCGTAGTTTAGTTGTAACTAAATAAGATAATAATTATTTTATACCTTTTAGAGTATTTTATTTGTTGCATTTAATTTTTTTGAAGTCGGTTTTATTTTTTTCTTAAAAATTATTTTTATTTTTTGTCGGGTTCTAACGAAAGGTAAAGTACATTGTCTAAATCTCCATGTTTTGGTCCCGAAAAAGGAAAAAAACTGAAACCTAAATGGAGAGACTTCGTTGTTTGCATGCAGAGCCGTAGCGTGATATTACGTGCGAAAGGGTATAATGGCACCCCCCCCCCCCCTCCCGTCTTATATTTTTTATTACAATAAAAAAAAATGTTTTTTGTGAATAAACGTTTATTTAAAATTATTAGTAAAATGTATAGAGTGTAGGGCCGCTGTCCTGAAGTATGCTGGTTCGAGACAGTCTCGGCAGATATTTGCAGTCGCCTCGAATGTTCCCCCTCTTACTTTGGAACTGTTTAGATTAAAATTTTGTACAATTTCATGGATTTAATTTTGAGGAAGTCATTTCAATGAAAATTATTTTGATTTCTATAAAATAATTAGTTTGGATGACATGTAATAAACGGAGTTCTTGATGCTTTTATGCCATAAATTTTAAATTTTTGTTGATTAAAAATCTGTCAAATAAATAAGAAATGGATAATAACGAAGATTTTTCAAAATTTTCAAAATCATTATTTTAAACTGCAAATTTCCCAATATTAAAATATATTTGGATCTATATAATTCAACTTATTGTCATATATTAATATAATAATAATTATAATTATTCTTAATAACATTTTCCAGGATGATTGACGCTTTAAAAGCATGCGAGGAAGTTTTACAATTTTCACTAAATAAACTCTTGTCTTCGGGATATGTAAGCTTTCAAAATGATTAACAATTTTTTATCTATTCACTAACTTTATATTATTAATTAAATTTGCTTTTTGTGGATTTATTTTTTAAGCATCATCCCTTTGAACTTCAGGAAAATGTCTGGCAGTTGGATGAAGTAAGGGCTCATTATAATACGCCTCCAACAAAAAATCTTATATCCTTGGAGCTGGATGGGGGACCATCAACTCAACGCGTAGTCATAGTCAATTCTCAACTTTATGAAAGAAAAGAGATAGTAACATTCCATGTAAATAGTCCACTGATACAAGTAAGTTGCATAGTGAAGTAATTCCAATTAAAATATTCTCTATACAAGATACAAGGTTTCCCTGATCAGGGGCCCGAGAAAAAAAATCCTGTTGTAAAGCTGTCGTGCATAGCTTTATAATAAATATTATTCGTGTCATAGTCGATATATGACAACAAAGTAATCAATGAATGTACCCCAAGAGCATATGATATGTAAGACACGTGTTTTTCTTGGGAAAAATGATTCAGTAAAAAATAAAAAAATCTGATAGTCGATTTTTTAAAAGAAAAAATGTATGCTTAATGATTTGGAATTTCCTTACAAACTGCGAAAAACCTCCCCCTTAAATGAATTGATGTATTAAGGATGGTCATCCCTTTAAAAGGGCGAAAGACTGATCAACAAAATATTACACACATATTTAAGCTTACTATTTCGAGATCGCCTAAAAATCTGCAAGAAACCGTCCTCTTAAGAGAAATGTTTTATTAAGGTAGTTCTTTCAAAAATGCAAAAATTCAAGAAGTCTTTGAAACTTGGAATATAAGCCATTAAAAGCATAATACACATACTTTTAAAATTTGAAGACGATTTACCACACCAAATATGAAATAATTGCAATTAAAAATGACATTTTTAACATAGGGAAGGGTGGGGATATGATAATTATTTTATTTTTTTCATTTAAGGACTTTCACCATCTTGATGAAAACCTAATATTTGTTAGAATAATATATTAGTAGTAACTTAAAAAAAATTGAAATTATTTACTACGTAGTTTTGATAAAAAACAAATATATTTGGGCGATTATTTTTAGTGGAGGAGATAGAAGCACAATGGCTTGGAAACGATCCGACTAGTAGTGTGTATACATATATAGATTTCGTAGTGTGAGTGGACAGTCACTTTAAAAGAACATAACCTAAAATTTTAGTTCCGTTCATATTTATAGAGTGGTTACGAGGCTAAAATTTTTTGTGTGGATTGTCGCGAAAGAACCTCCTTAAGAAGGATGGTTATCCCTTTTAAAAATTGAAGGCCTGATAACAAAAATATATTAAGGCCATATTTGTGCTTAGTGTTTCGAAATTATCTTAGATTCTTCAAAAAAAAAAAAAACACCCACTTAAATACAGTGGGGAGAAATTGATTCCGACTCCCTACTCACGAATATGACGTGTAATTATTTTTGTGATCACTTTTTCACCATTTAAAGCGATGACTACCCATAATTAATTCATTTAAGACGATGTTTTCTTAAATATTCTAAGGAAAATCTCAATCAGTAAGCATAAATATAGACTGAACACATTTTTGTGATCACCCATTCAGTCACAAACAAGGGTGACTCCACTTAATTTAACATTTCACTTAAATGGATGGCTTCTTCAGATTGTAAAACAATTTCAAATCCCTAAGCACAAATAGGCATGAATTAATTTTTGTAATCACTTGTTCTTCAACCCCTTGAGTAATAAAGAAAAATTTATTTTCTACTTTTTAGTGCATTTTGAGATAAAACGTGTTTTTTTATAAAAATTTTAATATTTAAAGAATTAAGAATTAATATGATATAGAAGCTCAAAATATATATATAGGTATTTAAAATATTTTCTATTGAAAATTGACTGATTTTTTTAAGGTTCGTGATATAAATGGTAAAATAATTCGAAGTCAAACGTCACCGCTTCTTAATCCATCAGGAATGTCTTCTTCTACAAGATTTGTGTTAGCCTTTGAAATACAAATATCTCCACTTGCTCTTAAAACATATATAATAGCAGCGTCAGAATCCCACCCGTAAGAATTTTATATATCGTATTAGTATTTATATAATTATATATTACTTTAGTATAAATAAATATTTTTCTCCTTTATCTCTCTCTCTACTGTCAAATATATACTGTCATAAAAGTTATAGAAATTTTTAATTGTTCATCATTTTGAAACTGTTAAACCTACAACTACAATAGTCATATTTCACATTTGTCATCTAGTTAAATGAATAATTAATTTTAGAACAGAACACGACCGCCAAATGTATACAAATCCTAGAATTTTATTCTGAAAGGTAGTTCTCCAAAACTAATTTCCCATCTCTCGAGACAAAATGATAATTGTAAAATATGGCTACTGAAGGTTCTAACCATAGAATAATATAGAGTGGAAGGCTACCATAAATAGAAAAAGCGCTCTCTAGCGACTGCACTTATCAAACTCTTAGTTCTTAAGAGCTATCCAAAGATCATAGAACATTCAAAGCCTTTGTCATAGATAAAAGATACATACCCTTTATGTTATATATATATAAGCGTATTTTTTACTCTTGATAATGTCACCAAAATGTGCCCCTAAGAGAGTGGTTTCCGCCATTTTATTGCACAACGGTTTTGCCCTTGTCTCTCCAGAGAGCTCTGTAACTCGTATACGCTAAAATACATTGGCTCCTTATGGAGTTATGGAGCCTTCCACTTTATATTACTCTCTGGTTTTAACAGTATCGGGAAGGTACACATTTCAAAATTTCCTAATTTAATAGCAAATTTCAAAGTATTAAGCTTATAATTAATTTGAAAGAAAAATTTTGTCGAGAGTAGCAGATTTGTTGATTTTTACGAGGAAATCAATGATGGTGTCCTCATCTTGATGAAGACAAACAATCATCCATTTATAAATGAATAAATATAAATATATATTCTAAAACATCTTTCACGATTAGTTTTTTATGCAATTTAAATGAAAGGTGTTGAGTATGGTACATGTAAATTAATTCCCTTTTCAACGTGATAAAATCAAAGTATTTTCCACAAAATAGCTGAAGTGTTTAAAATAGGAAATCTGGAATATTTTTTCATATTCTTTAAATTTGCTAACGTTAAAAAGCTCCGTAAATTTTAAATTTTCGATATCTCGAAATCAATTTGTCATATAGTATTTATCATTATATATATATATATATATATATATATAAAATTAAGGTTTTGTCTGTACATTGGTCCAAATGACGCCAAATTTTGGTTGCACACGTTTCAAGCAAAGTTATGAACGAAAACACCCTCAACAAAATTCCTGTCTGTCTGTCTGTCTGTTTCAGTGGTTTCCGCGAAAAGTTGCTCACGATTCACGTCAAAACGGCTTAAGGGATTATTATGAAATTTCATATTTGTATCAGAGGTCTTCTAACTTACGTTTTTAGCTATATAACGTTTTGATATTTTGACCCCAAAAGGGGGTTTGGGGGAGTGCACGAATGAAAATTATCAAATAACTCTTAAACTATTAACTCTACGGGAAATTTTATAATGAGCAAAGTTGTAGGGGATGTGATTTCTGACAACTTTTGTTTAAAAAAATTCTCCTAAAAACCACCCAAAAAGGGGGGAAGGAGAAAAATATATAAATTCTTGCCCTTGGAGCAAACTCAACCAAATTTTGTATTCATAATCTGTAGGCCTCTAGAGAGCTAGAAATGCAAAAACTAACCACTTAAAAAGGGGGGGTCAAAAAATGAAAATTCTTGCCTTTTGGAGCAAACTCAACCAAATTTTGTATACATAATCTGTGGGACTCTAGAGAGCTAGAAATGCAAAAACTAACCACCTAAAATAGGGGGGGGGCAAAAAATGAAAATTCTTGCTCTTGGACCAAACTCAACCAAATTTTGTTTACTTAATCTGTGGGTCACTAGAAGGCTAGAAATGCAAAAACTGGGTGCGGGGGTGGAGTGGGGGTGGGTTAGGGCATGGGATGCGCGGAGTGGAATGGCGGTGGAGTGAGGGAGTATGGCGGAGTAGGGGGGGGGGGGGTGCAAGGTTGGTGGATGGGGGTTCAGGTGAGGGTCCAGTGGCGTAGTGGGGTGGTACGAGGCGGGGGTCCGAGGTGGGGGGTGCAGGTTAGTGTTGAAGTGGTGGTGTGGGGGCGGGGGTTGGGGTGCTGGGTGGGTTTCGTGGAGTGTGGTGGGTTGGAGTGGGGGGTGAGGTTGGGGTTCGTGGGTTGGGGCCCGAGGTGGGTGGTGGTGTGGGGGCGGGGGTTGGGGTGCTGGGTGAGTTTCGGGGAGTGTTGTGGGTTGGAGTGGGGGGTGAGGTTTGGGTTCTGTGGTATGGGGGCGGGGGTTGGGCACGGGTTCATGGTGCGGGGGTAGGGGTGCTGGATGGGTCGGGGGAGTGTAGTGTGAGGGTGGGATTCGTGGGGGTCCAGGGGGCGTGCCCCTGGCTAGCAAGAGGGCCGCCGAAGGCGGGCCTTGCAGCTAGTTTATTATAAGTTTTTAAATTTTAGAAATTTTCAAATATAACACGATATGAAAATACTCTAGACATTTTGAAATTTGTGGGATACGCCGCATCCACAACATCCATGGACCGTACGCCACTGATATGTATACCCTCATTGATTTCCTGTTTTTAATATAAATATATTTTTTTTTCAGAATGAACACCGAAGTATCAATCCGCGCTTGGAATGTAGACGGAGCTAAATTTGTAACTAACGTCATGCCTGAAGATTTTTCACTTAGTAATGGCCAGATAACAGCTAGTTTCTCAGAAAGGGGCCTTTTAAAAGCCATCACCTTACCAGCAAATTCAATTACTGTTCCGGTTCATTTGGATTTTGTCAGATATTTTTAACTGAAATTTCTTATGGCGCAATAAATCGAAATGAAACCGAAATTCAAAAAAAAAAAGAGTTAAAAAGCTTGATAGTTTGGGAGAGATCGAGCGCATCCTCTATGCAGACATGAGCTTTATGTATGCGCATAGTATATTTTCCCTGCAAACGCCGAGTGAATAGTTTTGTTTTTCTCGAAAAGCCTAATGAGATTTTTCTTTGAGTGTTATTCATCTTAATTTCAAGTATTATTTGAATATGCCAAAACAACAGCAGAAAATAATACAAAAAAATAGGAAATCTAAAAAAAATAACTTCAAAGGTGTGCTAAAAAGAATATAATAATTATTTATTTTGACTAACTGTAAAATAAATAAATAAATAAATAAATCTTTATTACTCGACCTGCTTAGAGGCACATAAAATTTTGCACAACTCTAGGACATTAGGACTTGACGAAATTTATAATTGATTTAATCATAGGGGGCAGAGGAGTATAATCCCAAGTAGTAACAGACAGAGTGTTTCACAAATCAATGCCAGAACCTACAAATGAGTGTAAACCGATATTTTTCAAGAATCTTGGTTTACGGATCTTTTTTCTAGGATCAGCTCTGCCTAAATAGCAGGTTCCTGAAATCTATTCGTTTTTTCCTCCCAACTCCTAAAACCCTTATACGCTTTGAAAATCACTTTCAATTTAGCCCATTCCCTTCTCTCCAATAAAAATAGCATGAATATCAATAACAATATTGTAATAGTATTAACTGAAGTAAAAGAACTTTGAAGTTTCCCTTCTATTGTAGGATATTCCTAGAATAGACAAACACCTATTTTTTTTTTTCTTTAATTAATCTTCCCAGGTTCACCATTCTAAAAAAATTCCGTCTATTAATTTGAAAATAAAAAGAATATAATTAAATTTTTCTTTGTGTAGATATGGTGCGCGAAGAGGTCAAGAACGATCTGGAGCATATTTATTCTTACCCGATGGAGAAGCTCGATCACTTGATATAAAAAACCCGCCTGTATTTATAACCCAGGGCCCAATTTTTTCACAAGTGACTATTTACCTGCAACAGCTCATTCACACTGTTACTATATACAACAGTTCAGGTATATGATTTGATTTTTGGAATAAATAAGTGAAAAATAGTTTATTGATTAACCCACCGATATATGGAATCTCTAAGTCACTAAATATTAAAAATGAGAAAAACAATATCTGTTAAAAATTAATTGTATAAAATACCATTCAAATAATATTGAATCTAACTTTTTCACTCTATTTTAGACCTTGAGAACTTTAAAATATAAGATTAAGGTAGTTGTTACACCATATGGGTTTTCTTAGGATTTTTATTTTGAAATTTAGATAGATTATTATTTAAATACTTCTGCATCGATTGGTGGCAAAACGAAATTTATGAACAATATAGTTCCGGAGATATTAAATTTCAAAAATAGAGTTTTTCAGACTCTTATTTATACATTGCACTATACGGGATATCGGAAAGTTTACATACATATTTAATTATAATTAAGAAATCCTTCTTATCATTTTTATAAAAAACTAAACCAACATTAAACAATAACCAATACATATTTTAAGACAATTTTGATTCATAGTTACAACACAGTTTCTGAGATAACAATGAATAAATAATGAAAAATTTACACTATAAACAAGCTGGCAACAAGGCATTTATTTAACCTAAAAAGTGGGCTAACTTTATTAATTTTTTTGCAGTTTTTTCTGCTTCAGCCATTGTTGCAACAGCTTTCAATCGCTTATGAAGTATCTCCCTTTATAATGTGTTTTATCTTAAATTTCTTTGATAAAATATATACAAGCTCGGACAGTGTTGCTAGATTTGTCAAACGAGCACGGGATTGGGCTAGAAGTAGTACATAAACAGCAAAAACTTTTGGGCTTATGAATTATGAATCCTTATTGTCTGTTCTATATACTCTAGCATTAACTATTTGATGGTATTGTCGCGAAACAACTACCTTAATAATTTATTAGAAAAGATAAATATAGGATTTTGAATTTAAATATATTAATTAATATCATGTTTCACCTAAAACCTACACCACTTTCTCTAAGTAAAATAATGATTTTTAGATGCTGACGGATTAGGTCTTGAAATCTCCAATCTTATTGATATAACACACCAATCGAATTATGAACTTGCAATGCGATTTTCTACTAATATCAAAAGTAATGATGAATTTTATACAGATCTTAATGGATATCAGGTACTAAATACATTTTTTCTATTTATTTTACGTAGATAATTTTTATAGACTTATTTTTATTTTTCAGCTAATTAAAAGAAAGCGTTTTAAGAAATTGCCACTTCAAGCGAATTATTATCCGATGCCAACTCAAATATTTATTGAAGATGCCAACTTTAGATTAAGTGTTTTAAGTGCTCAGCCTTTAGGTGTAGCTTCTCTTAAATCTGGCCAAATTGAGGTAGGTAATTTGATATCAAATTTTTAAATTTGCTAACTTTTTATCCGACGGCAGCATGCGAAGGAGAGGTCTACCATATATTTATAAATATATGTGCTTTTGAATCTGTTATTCTCTAGTAGTGCCTAGCCTCAGTATATAAAAATTTAGAAAAATCTACATGACGGGATCGGATTCCAAGTTGTGTGCTTTAAAGAAATTGAAATTTTCGAAACCTATCGAGTAATGTATCAAAATACAAGTCTTAAAAATAGAATTCTAAAAAAAAATATTATAAATGAATAGCTGCAAGGCCCGCTTGCTAGCCAGGGGTACGCCCCCCGGACCCCCACCCCGTAAATCCCCCCTTCGAAACCCACCCAGCACCGCCCACCCCAGCACCATGCACCCGCTCCCAACCCCCGCCCCCACACCACCTCCCCAACACTCCACCCCGCAGCCCACCCCCGTACCACCCCACTACGCCTCTGGATCCTCGCCTGAACCCCCACTCCACCAACCCAACACCATCACCCCCGCACCCCACCCGCGCCTAGCCCCCTGGACTCCACACCACATCACCGTGCCCTGCACCCCCATCCCGCACCCCATCATACCACCCCCGCACCCAGGTTTTGCATTTCTAGCCCTCTAGTGACCCACAGATTATGTATACAAAATTTGGTTGAGTTTGGCTCAAGAGCAAGAATTTTCATTTTTTGACCCTCCCCCGGTTTGGGTGGTTAGTTTTTGCATTTCTAGCCTTCTAGTGACCCACAGATTATGTATACAAAATTTGGTTGAGTTTGGTCCAAAAGCAAGAATTTTCATATTTTGACCCCCCCCCCCCCCCTTTTTTTGGGGGAATTTTTTAAACAAAAGTTGTCCAAAATCACATGCCCTACACCTTTGTTCATAATAAAATTTGCCGTAGAGTTAATAGTTTAGGAGTTATTTGATAATTTTCATTAGTGCGCGCCCCAAACCCCCTTTTGGGGTCAAAATATCAAAACGTTATATAGCTATAAACGTAAGTTAGAAGACATCTGTTCCAAATATGAAATTTCATAATGATCCCTTCAGTCATTTTTACGTGAATCGTGAGCAACTTTACGCGGAAACCACGGAAACAGACAGACAGACAGACAGGAATTTTGTTGAGGGTGTTTTCGTTCATAACTTTGCTTGAAACATGTGCAACTAAAATTTGGCGTGATTTGGACCAATGTACAGACAAAACCTTAATTTTATATATATAGATAACCCGTGTCTGCTCCTGAAATCTAACTTTAAATTTATGCTGTCTTTGTATGTTTATATATTTTAGTTTTTATTAATTTATTTTATTTATTTTTATTTAGATCATGCAAGATCGCCGTTTAAATCAGGATGATAATCGTGGATTGGCTCAGGGAGTGGTTGATAATGTTCCAACGCCTACTATCTTTCGACTTCTTCTTGAAAAAAGACAAATTAATTGCCAGGTATTGAGTTGATTTTGTTTTTTATTTCTCTACTATCACATAAATTAACATTAGAACTTATAACGGATAACTTACCTGTAAATCAGAATAATTTAATTAATAATTCTCTTTTATCATCGTTTTTAGGATTCCGTACAAATATAAACCGTAGCCCTATTAGTGTCGATACAATGTCTGTCTGTCTGTCGAAACCCTGAAACCGACCCTTCTCTGAAGTTCTTTTATAGCCCCCACCCCCTATATTTTTTTGAAGACAATAGTGGCTAATTTTCGGATAATAAAAATATAATATTGTTGTTAATAATAGAATGTAATGGAAGGCAGCCCAGGGGTAGTGAGGAAAGAAAAAATTAACACATATCAAATAAGGTGTAATTTATTGGAATCCTTTCAAACCGACGAATTAATTCTGTGAAAAACGACTCTGCTTTATTTTTATTTTTGAAAAAATTAAATTGTCCGTATCTCTGTGAAACTTCATTTAAGGTAGTAGTTTCGCGACAATACTAGCAAAAGTTAATGCTTGAGTATATAGAACAGACAATAAGGATTCATAATTCATAAGCTCAAAACTTTTTGCTGTTTATGTACTGATTCTACCCAATCCCGTGCTCGTTTGACAAATCTGGCACCATTGTAAGAGATTGAATATTTTTTTATTAAATTGACAGATAAAATACATTTTAAAGGTCGATTTATTTCTATAAAAATCGTTTTGTTATTTTTTAACCAATATAATCAACGCCTACTTTACACCTTATGAAAATTATAATTTTGAAAAAATCTAGCGCATACGCGCTTTATACATCTTTCGCTGGTTAAATAAATGCTCTGTTTCCAAATTGTTTATAGTGTAAATTTTTTTTATACATTTTTCATTATTTATTCATTATTATCTCAGAAACTATGTTGTAACTATGAATCAAAATTGTTTTAAAATATGTATTTTTTATTGTTTAATGTTGGTTTAGTTTTTTATGAAAATGATAAGAAGGATTTCTTAATTATAATTAAATATGTATGTAAATTTTCCGATATCCCGTATAGTGCAATGTTAAAGAGTCTGCAAAACTCTATTTTTGAAATCTAATATCTCCGGAACTATTTATATTGTTCATAAATTTCGTTTTGCCACCAATCGATGCAGAAGTATTTAAATAATAATCTGTCTAAATTTCAAAAAAAAAAAACCATTTGACGGAACAACTACCTTAAACTAAATGTATATTAAATTTGTTTCAGTCGATTATTGATACTCACCCAGGAGGTTTGCCAACACCCCATGCTATTCTCAACCAGGAATCTCTTGCACATCCACCGCTACGATTTCTATGGTCTGGTCCGGAAGCTCGCAAGCCCGATTTTTCCAGTTTTAATACAACTGATCATTCGCAGCCCCACGATTTACATTTAGTCACCCTTCGAACTTTGGAACAAAGCAGTTCAGCGGCCGTTGGTTTAGTCTTGCATCGAACTCAAATGGACACTTGTTTTGCAAATTCCCGCAATACCACTTTCCACAGCAACTCGGTAATATACAAATATATTTATTTTCTAATCTATAGAAATAATTTTATTGATTGTTTTTTGTATCTATATAAATAAATACCCAAATCATTTATAAATAAAACAGTATACAATCTTTTATTTGAAATCCAAACGTTTCTGGAGAAATTCTCCCTTATCAATGGAAATTTCAAGATGGTTAATTAAAATTTATTTAAAGCAACTATTTTTTCAAATTTCTCAAAATTTCCATTGATAAAGGGAGAACTCGCGAAACGATTGGATTTCAAATAAACGGTTTTATATATATTTTTTTTTTAATAAAAGATTTGTATATATTTATATAATTTTTCAATTATATAATGGTTTATGACACTGGTAATTTATTTTTGATCGGGGCTTTTTAGGGTTCCGTTCAAAAGTAAAACGGGATCCTTTTAGGGTCATCAGAGCTCTAAATAATTCCTATTAAATAAGATACAATCTTAAAATTCTAATCGGATGAATATTATGGAGACGGAATACATTTTTTTTATTATAGGCTCTTTTGCAAAGATCTCATAAGAGGAATATTTTTTTTAAATCTAATTCATTTTAAAATTTCGATCACTGCGTCAAAGTATCCTTTTTTACATGATTTTTGTACCTAACGTGATTTCCAAATTATTGAACCTAAAATTATCAAATAATTGTACAACTACATCCACTCTTTCCTTATCAACCATAAATAAATTTGTTATCTCAAGTTCTTTGGAAGTTAAAGCTACGGAACCTTCAGTATGCGAGTCTGAATGCCACTTGAAGGGGCTTATTATATGAAGATGGGGTCAAATTTCTTTCATTCATTTATTTATTAAGGTTCATAGTGGAGCCTTGTTCAGAGCTATAAAATTGTACCAATAATTTATAAATGATAAAGTTATTATTGCCTAGAAAATCGAATAGAGTGTCTTCTTGATCTAAAATGTTATAGATAAGTTAACTTACTTGTTAAAAGAGCTGTCGCCCTCTCGGGAATTGAACCTAAGTGCCATTGCCCCTGATAGCTTTTTTATGCAAACATTAATCAGAGTTGAGTGTTTCGTTTATTTATTCAAACTTAACCAGCAACTCAGATTTTATTGTTTTTAATTTGCTGATGAAGTCAGATGAAGTAAATTGACAAAACCTTCAACACCGATTAATTTTTGTTTAAAAAAAAAAAATATTTTTCCACATTTCTAAGAATACTTAAATTAAATTAATTTATAATTATAATTATTATTAAGTAACTTAAATGATTTAATGATTTTACGGTTCTAAGTAATTTTTTTTTTATTTCAGATAAATGTGAGCGAAATATTTCCTTCCCATTTCGGGAACACGATGAAAAAATCTAGTTTAACCTTCTTGTATCAAGAAAAGCCTATACCTAAAAATCATAATCTACCTCTATGTCCGATGGAAATAAATGCATATGTTTTTCCAAAATAATCTAACATCTCAAAATCTAAAACATACAACATTATATAAAACATATTTTTTAAAGTTATTGTTAACTTTAGATTTGACCTGGGCTAAACTGATTTTCATGTAAACAGCTCTCAAAAATTTCAAAAAAAAAAAAAAATAATGGATATTCCAATTTCTAGTTTTTTTTTTTTTTATGATGACTGAAAAAAATATAGATACAAAATATGACTTATGAATATATAATTAAGTAATGGAGAGGGATTCAGCCAATGGGTAGCCTCTGCTGAATAAAAAACTCCCAATTATGGAAAACGTTTCGGCTTTAATTAAATAACTCAATCATCAGTTCCTAAGAGAGTATTAGCGACACAATTGATTTTATAAATGAATTGTCCGCAGGCGGAGTTGTTGTGGATTTTATCATAATATACAAAATTATATGAATTACAAAATGGTACATAAATCTTGGTGTGCTCTCACTTGATATGCGCAACGTCTCAAGTACCAAGATTTATGTACCATTTTGTAATTCATATAATTTTGTATATTATGATAAAATCCACAACAACTCTGCCTGCGGACAATTTATTTATAAAATTAATTGTGTCGCTAATACTCTCTTAGGAACTGATGATGGCATTATTTGATTAAAGCCGAAACGTTTTCCATAATTGGGAGTTTTTTTGTTCAGCAGAGGCTGCCCATTGGCTGAATCCCTCTCCATTACTTAATTATATACATATACAGCCATCAAAATTGTATCAACTTATGAATATATATTTATTTATTATTAAATATTTAGTCTATATTTATCACTAAAGTTTTTTTTTCATGGTTTTCCATTATGATAAATATTAGGACTCGTTTTACGACATTGTTGTGCCGAATAAAGGTTCCGTTCCGAATTAGGCTTACAGAGCCAATGGTCAATAACGGCCGGTCCGGATTGAAAATCCACCTCGGCATCGCTTTCAATTCCGAACGCATTGAGCGCTCGCGGATTTCATTTCGTTTCTTTCCTTTTCCATTTTGTTTTTACTCTCGAAATAAATGAAGATTATTATTGATATCTAATTTTATTTATTTTCTTAGAAAGACGGACTGGTAAGCGAAATAAGTAGGTTATACTAAAAGGCAGTCCAAATTATTTAAATTTTTTTATTAAAATACCGACGTTTCGGAGACCTTTTCTCTCCTTCTTCAGGATAATGAATAGCTATTGATTGATGAGTAGAACTCGGCTCACATTTGTTTCTCTTTTCAGTGAATACAACAATATTACAATACTTTTCACCATTATATCACAAGTTGACTAAGTACACTAAATTCAGAATCTGTTCGACGACTGAATGACAAATATGCAAAGAAGTTAATTTGTTTGAGCCCTGAGGAAGTTAACAAAATTGACGAAACGTTGGCAAAAAATAAAAATTATTTGCATAAGCTATTGTCCTTATTTCCCTACAACAACTTATTAATTTAATCGATAGATATAAATAATCAAAATAATTATTATTTCTCTCATCACTTATTTTGTATTAAGTCATCTTTTTGAGTTTAAACTACTAAATGAAATCCTATTCATTTTATTCTATTGTTTTTCTCAGAGTACTCAAGTTTTAAAGTAATAGCGCCGTGAGCTTGAGTGATGACTTGAACTGTAACGTCAGATGGCCAACGTCAGCGCATAAAATTTCAGCGCAATTCGGAACGCATTCTTGGTTCTATATGAATGCTTTGCTTCACTTGCCAAATCGATTAACTCCACTTTCTGAATTTTATTAAATTTTAATGTCAAACCACTTGATTGACTCCTAACTGTATATATTCAAAACAAATTTCTCTAATAATAAGTATTAACACCACTAAGGGCCAGTTGTATGTCGGTTGGTAAACTTGTTTTAAACGTTGACAAAGGGTAAAACCTTAAAATTCACCTTGTGCTTTACGGGATATCCAATCAGATGAAAGTGTCTGTCATCCGATTGGCCATCCCGCCGGCCACAAGGTGAATTATAAGGTTTTACCCTTTGTCAACGTTTAAAAAGAGTTTACCAACCGACATACAACTGGCCCTAAATGACAAAATTTGATGTACATTATATTGAAGGAGACAATAAAAGAGTGTGTCTTCTGCTGGAATTATAAATTTTATTTATTTATAACGAGTCTATAGTTTCGAGGGCTTTGCCCTCTTCATCAGTCTATTACAATGTATTCACAGGAATGAAATTTATTGTCTCCTTCAATATATAAAAATTCTGCTACTCTCGGCAAAAACTTTCAATTTGATGTACATTATTTCATCGCATTTCTCCACTTTTTGTTTTATGGAGTTAATCGATTTGGCAAGTGAAGAATTCATATATAACAGTGGCATAACTAGAAATCGTAAACTCTTTGTAAATTTTAATAACTTGCCCTTCCAAGCATTTGCAATTAATTTGAAATTACCCACAAAAACTAACAAAAAAATTACATTTATTAAGATTGAAGAAATTTTTGGAGACGGACTGTTAAGTGGATAATGATGAGGCAGTCCAAAAAAAGAAGATAATTTATATTGTCTTTTTATTCGTAAACCGACGTTTCGGAGGCTATTCCCTCCTTCAGGGTTTTGAAAAGTCAGTGAAGGAAATCCAATGCGACATTCCCCTCTGTCTTCCCTTTCAGTGACAGAGGGGAATGTCGCATTGGATTTCCTTCACTGACTTTTCAAAACCTTGAAGAAGGAGGGAATAGCCTCCGAAACGTCGGTTTTATTAATAAAAAGATAGTGTAAATTATCTTCTTCTTTTTTTGGACTGCCTCATCGATATCCACGCAATTACATTTATTTATTGATATACTACCTTGATCAAAGGGTTTCAGGAATTTATTCAGAAAATCAAAAATACAAATTTATTCATCAAAATCGATGTTGTCCCATTCAAAGTACTCCCCATCGACTGCGGCGCACTTATGCCAGCGCTTGATCCAATCCTCGAACCTTTTTTTATACTCTGTTTTCGGTGTGGACTATCAGAGCCGTTTTCGATTTTTACGATTTTAAAAATGAAATCGTCTTTGCATCAACGAGTTTGTATTAAATTTTGAATTAAAAACGGTGCGAAAATGTTGAAGAAGTGTTACTCTATCGAAAACAACATTTTATGTGTGGCCCAAGTTTTCGTGAGTCTGTCGAGAATGAGGAATGCAGCCGACATCGAAAACCGACGAAAACGTCGATAAAATCAAAGAAATGATGACCGAAAACTGTAAATTGACCATTGGAGAGATGGCAGCGAACTTGAAAATCGCTTATGAATCCGTTCAAGACATTTTGTTTAATGATTTGGCTTTGAGACGCCAAAAAAGACCGGATTTGTGGGAATCACGTAACGCGCGGTCGAACAATGCCATCGTTATCCGAGACTTTTTGACCAAGAACGTAACGAATACCATCCAACAGCCACCGAATTCGACTGATTTGGCTCCCTGCTACTTCTTCCTGTTCAGTCGACTCAAAAAATCGCTCCGGGGAACCCGTTTTAGCAGCCAAGTGTGTAATGAAAAAATCGAAGAGGGCTCTGATGGCCAAACCTAAAACCGAAAATGTTTTGAGGATTGGATCAAGAGCTGGCATGAGTGCGTTGCAGTCGATGAGGAGTACTTTGAAGGAAACAATATCGATTTTGATTAATAAATTTGTATTTTTGATTTTCTGAATAAATTCCTGAAACTTTTTGATCAAGGAGTATATAACGTCGGGTTACTGCCAAAACAAGCTAACTCCATAATTTGAACTTTTGAGAAATCGTCGTTTGAAAATTTAAATTGAAATGAAAAATCGTCACAGCTTCAAAATGATTTATTGATTGAAAAAAATCAAAGTAAGTAAGTTGTCTGGTTTTTTGTCAGTGTGTTTTTCGAACATTTTTTAATCTAATGGGGTACTTAACTCCGAATTGAGTAAAAGTGGAGTTAGCTTGTTTTGGCAGTAACCCGACGATATATGTGTATGTTTGGTTTACTTGCATCAAGCAGAAGACATTCTCTTTGATTTACTCTTAAAAATCTCCTAGTTACGCTTTCGCCACTGATGTAAAACTAGTCGTTTTTTAAAAGACAATATTTGATTGAATCTAGATAGAGGAAGATATGAGTTGAGAACGAACGCAAGAGTTAGCATATACTCGGAGATGTCGTACAATTGTATTGACATAAAATAACCCGTCGCAAAACGACAGCCTAATGTACGAATAAAAATGCATTTTTTTTATTTTTTTTAACACCGATCTATGGTATAAAAGATCTTAACTTCTGACTATAGATCCCAGCTTTGAGATTGAACAATTAATTTGTTTCTGATTTTTTTATTTAATTCGACATCTAAACCATTATTTGTTTATTATATGTATTTTTTCTTAACAGAACGAAGTATATTTTTTTTTCTTAACTAAATGATAAATTCATTTTATAATAATTGTACACCCGCAATAAAGAGTTATTTTAATTATTGTAAATTGAATATAATAGGAAAAATGAATTTAAAGGCCGATTGGCATAACTATCATGGATGTTGAATATACTTAATTACATGTCAGAAAAGGCCGATCCCCTCGTGAGTTGAACCCAAGTGCCAACATTTTTTTGTTAACCAGGAAACCAGGTAGTTGGCTGAACCCTTGAATTTCATTTTTCTTTGAATTATTATTGTGGCTTCTCTATAGCCTCCCATGATGATTGAATTTTACAAAGTTATTATATTTTTTCAAAATTCAAAACACTTCTAATTGAATGTAATAGTTTTCTTTTTTATAATTTTGTTTAAATTAAGTAAGTAGTTTGTTTTTTGTCTTAATAAAATTTAAATTGGCCAATAACTCATAAGATTGTTTTATTTTCATTTAGCTTTAAATTAAAATAAGTGACTTACTCTTAATTATTTGAGAATATTTTCATTATTTTTTCAAACTTTGGCCTAATATTAACCCATAACGACAAAAATATCATAGTTTGAAAATATTAGTCTACCTTTGAAACATGAAATGATAAAAATCTTTATATAGATGTTATTATTTATGAAAGAACTGAACAAGTGGACCATCCTTAGGACTATCACGACATCACGAGAGTTGATGTTCTATATTTTAAGGAATCCCTTGTAAGGTCCTATAGTTAAATGCCTTTTTTCCTTTATAACTATAATTTGAAGAATTATTCATCAGTCTGGATTATTTAATAAAAATAAAAAAATTGAAAGACGAATGTTTTAGTTTCATTTAAAATTTCGTAAAGTGGATGAATAAATAATTTCAAAACAAGTCATCTCATTTATTTTGACTTCTTAGCAACTGATTTTTGAAGTGAAAACCGCACACACATCGACTTATTGAATAAAAAAAAAAAAATATTTTGCCGAGTGTAGCAGAATATTTAGTTTATAAGGAATAAATTAAAGATTATAGATTTTCAGGCCTTTTACTTCAGTCTAATACAAATACTTCACATGAATATTTAATAGAATTTGAGTAAAAATTTATGGAAAAGAATAAATATAGATCATTGACACTTATCATTATGATTAAAATCTATTAAATTTCTTCGAAACAATAGTTTCAAATAAATAATTTGATACTGGGTGAGAATAAAAGTACTTGGAATTTTTAAAAATATTTCAGCAGCAAATAAGCGGCTGAAAATTTTACAAATCAACATTAATAACTGATTAATTAGTTTTATCATTCTACTATAACAACTTTGAAAACAAAAATTTACCACAAGCGTTTGATAGATTTGGCTTCACTGATTTCAATCACCTCATGGAAACTTAAATCCACTTTTGACCATTTGTAATGGTGGTGGATTTCGTAAGAGATCTATAAATAAGTCCATATCATGCCTTTTGAAAATTTATATAATCTTAAACCTTTTTGAATTCCAGTTGCACTGATGAAGGATTTATAATAAACCGAAAACTATGCAGTGTGTTTGAGCATTTTTATTTATCGCCTCGCACCTGATAACTTCTCGATTCTTACATTAAAGAAGGAAGATACAAACTAAAAGTTTTATTAATTTTTCTCAAAATGGCATCGAATGGAATTGAATCCTTTTTAGCATGAAGCAATTTATTTTCGACAATTTCACTTGAAGGACTTATTTAATTTCATCTAATGGACCTCTCAAAACTTCTTTCAAGTTCAAGTTGTCCTTCAATATATAAAATTTCTGCTACCCTCGGCACAAAAACTTTCAATTCTTTCAAGTTCTTTTATAGAGTAGAAGGGTCGGTAGGCGTTGTCTTCCACAAAAATTGTCTCTCCCAATTATTTTTAAGCCTCTTGCATAATCTGGGTCCTATTTTGTGCTACACAAAGTCGATTTTCATGTTTATTCAGGATATTTGATCAACAATTTTGAATTTAATGGATTATTCTGTGTCATTTTGAAACAGAATGTTTCGTTTTATGCGGTAGCAAAGTAGTTTTGAGATGCGTATAGAACTAAATTACTATTATTATTAGAAGTGACATTGTTACATGTTTTCTTTTGTTTTTTATTACTAATTGTATGTAGAATAAAGCCGATTGGCGTTTAAAATAAATAAATAAATTACCAAGAAGCAATGTGCCAAATACCATTTTCGGAAATCTACAAAAATGACTTCGAAAATGTATTGAAGATAAAGAAGGCAATTTGAAACGCATCTATTGTAAATTTCTATATTAAAAGTTATTATGATTACTCTAATAAAAATAATTAATCAGTTATTTATGATTTTTAAAAATACCTTGAACTGTTTTCACACCCAGCAAAAACTTAATTTATTCCTTGAAATAATGAAGTTCATTTTCTTATTTATTAAATTTCTTCCAGAACTTAAGTGACTTGATTTAAATTTAATATATCAAAGAATAATTAACACATTAACGAGAATTGATTATAGCCAAATGGATCACATCTTTTTCATTCTCTCTTGGCCCAGACTTAAGACTCAGCAGACTCCAATAGCCTCAACCAGCAATAGTCTCGCGATATATATCTTGTTTAAAAAGCGCGATCAAAAACAATTCTCGTTAATGTGTTAATTATTATTATTCTTTGATATATTAATGAGAAAATTAACTTCACTATTTCAAGTTAGAAATATATAAATTCGGATATTATTTTCACTTAATATTTGACAAAAATCATCTGCATTCGATTCGTGATCTAATCAAATACAGGAAATTTATGATTAATTTATTCCTTAAAAATCATCTTTTCCTTCTATAAATAGAAAAAGTCATTTCACTCATCCATTGTTCCTTGTAATATAATTAAATAATTCAACATTTTTATATCTAGAAAGATTGTCTATATTTTGTAAATAAAATTAGTTAAGAGATCAATTACATAATAAATGGAATAAATAAATGAGGCATGCAAACTTAACTGAAAACAATTGCTTGTGATAATATATTAATATATATTATATCAAATACACTCTCACTAAATATATATATATAGATATATATAAATTTACAAATTACCTGAATAATTTATTTTTATAATTTGAAAAAAAAAAATTAGACAAAGAATATTCATGATAATAACTAATTTCGCGAAACTAATTCCGAACGTATTCTGAATCTTAAAATATATTCTAAATGATTTAAGAATGATCAAATACTGAGCCTGTGCAGAACCGATGAACTAGTTCGGAATTAGCTCAGCGAACATAGTATATAATATTCGTTAATATTTTTCCTTATTCAAATCTATAATAAATATATTAGATTAGGTTCAATCTTCAAACACCAATTTTTTCATTTATAATTTATTAAAATTTATAACTTCTAAAAATGAAATTAATTGTGAATGATGATGTTAGAATATTGTATTGTAATCTATTCATTGTATTTGTATTTTAGTCATTGTGTTGTGTCGATTTTTTGTTGAATAAAAATCTTGAAATAAAAAACTGTCCTGTTAAATTTCTCTTCCTTTTTTATAACAAACTAAAATTAAAATGATATTAACAAAAATCTAGTATTCATATTAATATTAATTAAAGGATCATTATCAAATCAAGCAGCGCCGTAACTAGTTTTTTTAGGGTCCTGTGCAAAAATTTTTTTAGGGCCCCTATATTTTTGGGAAAAAGTAATTATAGTTCAAATAGTTATCATATAAAAAATTTATTGTACACAAAAATATATTACATTATTTATATTATAAGAATATTTAATTTTCATTTAATTGTACTCTTCTAGCTTTCATTTGAGCAAATCATAAATTATATCGTCATAATTAATAACCTTTGCTATGTTTACTCTATAGATATTATGGCAAGATTGGATAATCTATCTTGTCCAATAGTAGACCTTAAATAGTTTTTAATTAATTTTAACTTGCTAAAACTTCTCTCACACGAAGCAATTGATAGCAAAGAAAATTCAATTAACAATTTCGTTTTAGAACCCCCTAGATCTCTGGGCCCTGTGCGGGTGCACCTGTTGCACCTGCCTAGTTACGGCGCTGAAATCAAGTATCAGAAAAGACCCCAGAGTACATGGACGAACACTTTTAATAATAATCCTCTACTCTCGAACGATTTTGTATTATATTGGAATATTGCCTAAATTCTAGAGATTTTTACGGAAATTCATCAAAAGATAATTTAATGAATTACAAAAAAATAAGCCTGCAATAAAAAAGTTAGATATGATTAATTAAATTTCGAAAAAGTCTCATACCTCTCGAGAATCAACACATTAGTTTCATCATCATTGAGTATACAGTCCTAAGACTGGTTTGACGCAACCACCCGTCTCCACTCGGCTTTGTCCCCCGCCAGCTGTTTGACCTCTCTAAATGTCTCGCATCCCATATCCCCAATTATTTGGTTGAAATATTCTAATCTGGGCCTTCCCCTTTTCTTTCCCACCTCCCCTCCAAGATATCCCTAAGCAGTCCCCCATGTCTCAGCGTGTGCCCCATCATCTGGCCTCTTCTCTTCTTGAGACTCTTCCACAAGGTTCTTCTTTCTCCGATTCTTCCAAGAACTTCTTCATTTGTAATTTTATCCATCCATTTGATATTCATCATTCTTCTGTAGCACCACATTTCGAAAGCCTCTAATCTCTCTCCGCTTCTCTAATTGTCCAGGTTTCACACCCGTACATGGCTATGCTCCATACATATGTCTTCAATAGCAACTTCCTGTTTTCTAAGCTGATTGAGGAGGAGCATAGTAGTTTTTGTTTTGAATTAAACCCCATTTTTGCTAGGGCAATTCTTGATTTAATTTCGCTTTCGCTCCTCCCATCCAATGTTATTTTACTTCCTAGGTAGCGGGATTCATTAACTCCTTCTAGGTTTTCTTGGTTAATTTTGATGCATTCCTATCTCCTTTGTTTTTTTTTGTACAAACTAGGACCTTGGTTTTATTCTTGATTATTTTCATTTTGATTTCTTCTATTAGGATTTGCTTAATTCCATTCAGACCGTCCTCTAATTTTTTTTTGTTGCTTCTTAGAAGGTCAATGTCATCGGCAAATCTTAACATAGCGATCTTTTCATTTGTTTGTTGGGTGTAAATGACGAGGCCTGCCTTGTTTCCTTCTCTATTATGGTTTTACTTCCTTGTTTCGATTATTGTTCCTTGGTTTATTGTGACATTAATCACGAACAGAACACCTAGTTGTCACGTCTCATGAAGGTCTTTATATATAACGTTCCATTACATGATCATATAACCCTCTATTATAATAGTCTTGGCTGGTTGAAACTACTAGCGAGATGAGATTATTTTCTTGGAAGTCTTCTCTTCAATATGTTTCTCGAGGGAAGACCGTCTTACTTATGAGATAAGATAAGTTTACCTTCAAAAGGAGTGTCATTTCCAGAAATTTAAGAGTCGGGAGTCTGACCTACAGATCCACATTCATATTATTACCTCTTATAGTATCCTCCGCAAAGCTGTGGAATTCCATACCCAGTGAAATCATGGAGTCCAGGTCAATTGCAGTATTCAAAAATAAATTTTACAATCGTTTACTATCAAAGCAGAAGTCTGAGCGAGATTGTGTGGTGGTGAATGGATTGGTGGATTGGAGATGAGAGGGACTATTTTATTGAAGGTGGTATTGTTAATTCAGGGATAAAATTTCAATGCTAGGAGTCACACTAGAGTCTGACCTTTCTTGGAATGACCATATCTCAACCACTGCTAAAGCTGCAGCGCGCAAGCTTGGTCTCCTATTTAGGTCTAGAAGCTACTATAGTCCCAGTCAACTTCTTACACTGTATAAGGCTCAAATTTTTTTTTTTTTTTTTTTTAATGATATTGATGAGATAAGGAGATACACCAGAAGGTGCATCCCCTAAAGGCCTGTGTGGGATGGCCCCTCCATCGTGAAAAGACCGAGTAGAAGGAAAGAAGCCGGGATCACGGGCCAAATCCCAGAAAGTTAGATGCAATCCAATTTACTAAGTTTATTAAGGGCTTCGAGCAGTGGTAAATTCTCCGCGCGATAAATTAGGTTAAATTTATCTCCCACTTAATTTTTATTACCAGACCCTATACTTACAGAAAAAATGTCTGGGCATAGCCGGGAAACAAACCCGAAACCTCCGGGTTGCCAGCCAGACATGCTGACCATTACACCAGGTATTCTCGAATATGGCTCTCATCTATGGAGAGAGGCCTCCAAGCATTCTCTTGACACACTGGATGCAATTCAGAAGCGAGCAATTAAACTAATAGGAGACCCGGCCCTAACTAACTCAATCGACTCCCTGGCTCATCGAAGAAACGTTTCTACCCTTTGCCTGTACTACAGGTACTATCATGGTGTCTGTTCAATCGAGCTGAAATCAATTCCCATCTTAAGCCCTCTTTAAGAGAAACACGCGGTTTTCCAACGCTCAGCACCCCTTCCCTGTCAAATTGGATAAAAATCGAACAAGCGCTTTCGCCAACTCTTTTATTCCTAAGACCTCAAGAGACTGGAACTCGCTCCTAGCCACCGTCTTCCCCGCGACTTATATCCTTCAGCTGTTTAAGACCCCTATCCACAGATACCTTCGACCCCTACCCAGCCCATAAAAACCCTTTTTCTTCTTCTTTTCATGATGGAGGGGCCAACCCAGGACTTAGGGGATACACCTTTTTTGTGTAACTCCTCCCATCATTATCATAAAAGAAAAAAAAATGTTATGATTGGGAGAGAATGCTTTGTGATATCTATAGTGTGTAGCCTATATGTATGTATTATTATACTATATATATATTATATTATTGTATTTTATTTTTGTATAATCTTTTTTGCTCTAGGAGGAAAACATCCTCAGAGCATTCAATAAATAAATCTAAATCTATATCTAAGCTGTTCGAGCATTAAGGTTGCATCTTTTGTAAGATTGAATTCGCGGGAAACCTCAATTAATCTTGAACAGGTGGTAATGTGGTCAAGAGTACTAAAGCCTGCCTGTTCGATCGGCTGGTTTTCTACTAGTTTTGAGCGGATTCTAGAATATACGCAGATGGTGAATATTTTGTAGAGTGTAGACGTTAAACATATCTTCCCTATTCCCTTTTAAGAAGGATGATAGATTCTATTAGATAAATAAATTAAAATGGAAATGAACACAAAAACAAAAAGATAAAAATAATTTAAAAAATGTTTATTATTTACAAAATTTTCAGATTTAAAATGAAGTGAGTAGATTCCAATAAAAATATTAATTTTTTCTTAATGCAAATATATATTATAAAAAAAAAATATCAACTATTTTTTAGTTTATTAGTTAAAATTATTTATTTTAAATTTACATATAAAATCGTAATATAATGTTCTTGATTATATTATTGTATTTTTCCTTTACATAATTTTTTATAGAAAAATCAGTAAATGTTTGATAGAACATCAAAAGTTTCGTTGAAATTGTTGCCTATGAAAAAATTAATAAAATATTTCAACATTTACTGATATTTTTTTATAAGAAAATCTATTTATTTCTTATTAATACAATCATAATATTCGGCAAAAACTATTTTGTAAAGTTCATTTTTTTTTTACGTTTTTCAATTTACATAAATACAATAGATAAAAATATATACAATTTTTTATTTTTATTTTTTATTTTATAAGAATAAAATCATATTTTTTAAAGGAGGATGAATGAAATTCAATTGCTTCTTTTCAGTAATTTTTATTTATTCAAGTGGTTTATCCAAATATTTCGAGAGCACTACGGTATCTCTTCCTCAGTGCAAACTGCAGGACCAGAATTAGAGCGAGTAGATAGTTAAAACATTAAATGTTAATAAATTTGGTTGTCATCTTGTACTGTGAAATTGTATATGTATATAGTGTATGGTCAAGCTTTTTTCGTTGATTTGTGTAAGCTGATGGGGTCGGTTTATTGGTGAGAAAGTGGGTAAGTATCTTACAATTTTAACATCTGTAATTAGCAGTCAATTAATGCCCTATGAATAGAGACCAGATTCCTATGCAATTGCATATTTTGTTCGCCGACACATACGACCCAGGAGATCAATTATCTATCCGAATCATGCATCTAGGATACTGTTGGTTAATTTATATACTGCATATTTTTGCATATTTGAATAATATTGCATAAAATTGCATATTTGTGGAATATTGCATTAAATTGCATATTTCAAGTATTATTTGTCAAATATTGCACATTTCCTGTCAAATACAGTTGTTTTAAAAGTAACTTTTCGGAGAAAGTATAAAAAAAAAGAAGAAATAAAATAGGAGGACACTTGTAAACATAAATTATTCACAATTACCATCAAATTTTAATTATTTTTGACATTGAGTATTCGTGTGTGTGTGTGTGTGTGTTGAAGTGTGTGTAAATTAGTGTAGGGATCAGATTATTATAGCCGGTTAAATATTTGCATTATTTTATTATTTGTACGTCAATAAGAAAAACTTGTTAAAATATGGTAAAAAAATAAAAGCAATACAATCGTGTCTGTTAAATAAAACTACCCCCCCCCCCCCCGTATTTTTTCGTTCACATTTTTTAAACATAATTATATTTATTATATATATCCTGAGAGTTTGGTTACGGCGGACGCTTCCCATTCTCCATGCCCTTCTGTCGGCACAGTCTTCCTCTTCCAGCCCACGGGCTTGCATGGCATTTTGGATTTCCTGAAACCACGATCTCGGCGGCCTTCCACGCTTTCTTCTTTCTGGGGGCTGCCAGTTCCAAACTTTCTTGGGCCAGCGTTCATCCGCCACCCTACTGACGTGGCCAAACCACATCAGTTGCTTATATTCGATCGATTATATTTATTATGTTTATTTTATTCAAGTGTACCTATTATTTATTTCTTTGATTTTAAAGATTTTTTAATAATTTTATATTAAATGTAACGAGAATTTTGTGCAATTTTTTACGCAATAAAAATAGATAATTGACACTTATTTACTTTATAATTTTATTCCTCCCATAGCACTCCTTCAAATATATAGTCATTTTGTCTTCAATTGTAATTTTTTAGTGCATAAAAAAATTTATTTTACTATCTTTTACTGCATATATTTGCATATTTCAACGTATTCTGCATATTACTTGCATATTTCAGCATTTCTCATTTTAAAAAATTTATTTTGCTATCTTTAAGTGCATATATTTGCATATTTCAACGTATTCTGCATATTGGATAAGCCATTTGAGTTAAAAAAAAATTACTGAAAAGAAGCATTTGAATTTCATTCATCCTCCTTTAAAAAATTAACATATCCAGTACACACCAAGCCATTTAAATTTCTTATTAATAAAATCATAAATCGATAAAATCTAAAGTAAAATTATTTTCTATTTTCTTTTCTTTTCAACCAAGAATTTCAGATTCTTCGAATATATATAATATGTAAAAATATATGTACCTATATGCAAATATCTTGTAACCATTCATTAAAAATTAGAATAAAATTAATATGCTTACAGGTTTATAAATATTTAGCATATTGGGGGTAAAATTACATCTTAGATAAGTGAATAGATAAATAATATTTTATTTCAGTTTTTAATTTAACTTCAGAAAAAAAATGTGTATATATACTAATATATGTTAAAATATATATATATATATATATATATATAATATAACTTGTATCAAGAAGAGCAGAACATCATTAATTTCTCCTTATGAATGATCAACTTTTCTACTCTCGGTGAATTAAATGTTTTGAATTATTACTAAGTGTGGTATAAAATATTATTCGATTATTCAAGGCAGATATTTTTCCAAAAGGAAAAATAAAACAGTAAATTATATACTATATATGAGCTGTTTATTTTGAAAGTAGCGTAAGTCCAATTTTGAAAAAAATGAGTTAATGTCAGTTTCAGTTAGACATACCTAGATGTCTTCTTTTGATATTTATAAGATCTCAGTCAATGGAGTACAATATTATTATAAAAATATAAATAGAAATATCTCGAAATAACAAACAATGGACTTAGGCCACTTTCAAAATAAACGGCTCATATATATAAGTAAGTAATAGCTAGAATCGGAGTTGCGGTTTATTTTTAATCATGTGTTTATCTAATTTTTCCCAAAAGACCATCAAAGCTGCTCGATCCAAATGGCGTTTTGTTTTTGAAAGTTCAATTATGTTGACAGCCCATCGGCCAACGTTGGTATCTAGTTTCATCTCATCGAATTTGAGATGAAATGCTGCAACTGAAATAGAAGAAAAAAAACATCAAAGATTAGTTTTTGAATGAGTTAAGTTTTAATTTATAGTAAGAAATATAAAAAGAGAAGTGAAAATCATTTAAGATATGATATATGAATGATTAGAAAGATGTTGAAGGAGACAATAAAAGAGTGTGTCTTCTGCTGGAATTATAAATTTTATTTATAACGAGACTATAGTTTCGAGAGCTTTGCCCTCTTCATCAGTCTATTACAATTGATTCACAGGAATTAATGTATGAAGAAGAATTCATACATTAATTCCCGTGAATCAATACGCAATATGCAATACGGCTTCATGCAATCCCGGTCGACCGGTGACATCCTAGCATATGTAACTCATATCTGGAACAAAACCCTGGAGGCCGGGAATGAGGCCCTCGCGGTAGCTTTAGACATTTCAAAAGCCTTCGATATGGTCTGGCACAAAAATCTTCTTGCCAAATTGACCTCCGTCGGCCTTGCACCGAAAATCTGTAAGTTGTTCGAAAGTTTTCTTTCAGACCGTAGTATTAAGGTTGTCATCGATGAAATATCATCTTCCCCCTACCACACCAACGCTGGAGTTCCTCAGGGATCGGTTATCTCACCTAAGCTTTTTCTTATCTATATCAACGACCTTCTAAACTTGCCCTCCAATTCAGTACATTGTTACGCAGATAACAGCACTCTACATAACGCCCCTGCATCGCATAAAAACCGTGCAGACATTGCTTCCTCAATTAATATAGACTTATGCAAACTTAAAAACTGGGGATCCCAAAACTCAGTCAACTTCATTGCAGTGAAAACTCAGTGTTGCCTTATTTCTAGGCGCGTCGACAGAAACCTCCCAAACATATCATTCAACTCAAACTCACTAGAATTCAGGGATAAAATTTTAATGCTAGGCGTAACTCTAGGGTCTGACCTTTCATGGAATGACCATATCTCAACCACTGCTAAAGCTGCAGAGCGCAAGCTTGGTCTCCTATTTAGGTCTAGACGCTTTTATACTCCCAGTCAACTTCTTATACTGTATAAGGCTCAAATTCGTCCCTGTCTCGAATATGGCTCTCATCTGTGGAGGGGTGCCTCCAAGCATTCTCTTGCTACACTGGATGCGATTTAGAAGCGAGCAATTAAACTAATAGGAGACCCGGCTCTAACCAACTCACTCGACTCCCTGGCTCACCGAAGAATGTTTCTGCCCTTTCCCTGTACTACAGATACTATCACGGTGTCTGTTCAGTCGAGCTGAAATCAATTATCTCCCCTAAAGCCCTCTTTACGAGAAACACGCGGTTTTCGAACGCTCAGCACCCCTTCGCTGTCAAATTGGATAAAAGTCGAACAAACGCTTTTGCCAACTCTTTTATCCCTATGACTCCCAGAGACTGGACCTCCTTCCCTGCCACCATCTTTCCCGCGACTTATAACCTTCAGCTACCTAAGACCCGTATCCACAGATACCTTCGACCCCCGCCCAGCCCAAAAAATTCTTTCTTTTTCTTTTCACGATGGAGGGGCCAACCCAGGCCTTTAGGGGTTGCACCTTTTTGGTGTAACTCCTTCTCTCATCATTTTCATTAAAAAAAAAAAATATATAAAAATTCTGCTACCCTCGGCAAAAAAAACTTTCAATTTAATTAGAAAGATGAGTGATTTATTAATGAGAAAGTTTATAAGGGAATTAAGGACAAGTTTTTTGTGTAATTATTTTATTTTTCCACCAACGTTTCGTCGACTTTGACAAGTTCTTCAGGGTTTCAAGGCTTCAATTTATTGTTAGTTTTATAAAAGAAATAAATTTATTATGAATTAAATTAGAAAATGTAGAAAAAAAAATTTGTAGACACACAGAATTCGGACCTCAAGTAACCAATTGAGTTATATGGTAAGTCTCTAATCTCAAACCGATTCCAATTGTCAGTACTGCCTCTAGCACAGGGCCTGTGCTTAAAAGCTGGTTATATAAAATTAATATGCTTACAGGTTTATACATCTTTAGCACATTAATATATACATATAATGTATATTTGGGAAAATTAAATCTTGTGTTTAAATCAGTTAAGGTAGGTACTTTCACAAATGCAAAAAATCAAGAAATCTTTGAAACTTGGAATATAAGTCATTAAAAGCATAATACACATACTGTTAAAATTTCAAGACAATTTACCACACCAAACTTGAAATAACTGCAATTACGGAAAAAATGACATTTTTACATAGGGTAGATAGGGAAAGGGTGGGGATATAATCATTATTTAATTTTTTTTCATTGAAGGGATTTCACCATCTTGATGAAAAACTAATATTTGTTAGTATAATATATTCGGAGTAACTTAAAAAAAAATTGAAATTATTTACTTCTTAGTTTTGATAAAAAACAAAAAAAAACATATTTGGGCGATTATTTTTGGTGGAAGGGATATAAGCACAATGGCTTGGAAACGATCCGGCAAGTATGTGTGTATCCATATAGAGATTTCGTAGTGTGAGTGGACAGTCACGTTAAAAAAATATAAGCTAAAATTTTAGTTCCATTCATATTTATAGAGTGGTTACGAGGCTAAAACTTGTGTGGATTGTCGCGAAAGAACCTCCTTAACCAAGTGAATAGATAAATAATATTTTACGTAGATATATAAATTGGAGGTTGATTCAGATTTCGTGTTGGCAGAAGAAAGCGAAAACCAGTTTTATTAGGGCAAGATTGAGCTTTAAAAATATGAGTTGTAAAAAATGCAAATACATGAACCTTTTTTTTTAATTTACAGAAAATTAAGTTTTTGGATTTGTTCCCTTCTTCCAAGTGGTGATTCAAATAAAAATGAAAATCATATTTTGAATACTACCTATTTATATTTATTGTGAGAGCCCCGCATTTTAGTTTTGGCCAGGGACCCACGAATGCTAGATACTACAACTGTATATAATGTTAAATATTTAGTATTTCATTTTTCGAAGAGTTGGCTTTAATCTTCTTTTTTATTAAAAATATTTTATTTGCATCAAGCGGAGTACAATTTCATTGATTTATTGAAGCATGTCAACAATTTTGCTACTCTCGGTTAGAAAAATCTTTTTAATATTATTTACTTTTATTTTTTATCTCTCTTGATTTATTTTTTAATGCTAACACAGCACCATAGCTCAGAAAATAATTCAAATTTCTTAAAACCATGACGCGAACTCCAAATTTTCAAAAAAAAATTTTTGTTTATTTTCCAATTTAATTTATAAAAAATTCCTTTCCTTTGAAAAATGCCTAATTTGGAATTTTTCGTCGTGGCTTTGAGAAATTTGAATTATTTTCCATTATTTGGTGCAATGATTAACTTGGTTATTTAAAAGGCGATGCCGCTTATTAATAAAATAAGTTGATGATGATAAGTTCTGATGTGGCCATCCACTTGACTTTACCATACAACCTGACCCCTCACTTATGTTTAATATTTAATAAAATTATTTATAATCGTGTACCCCCCCCCCCCCCCCCACCAACCCCCTTAATTTTGGGTCAATATACACCAAAATCTAATCAGCTCTTAATCTCAATGGACCAAAACTACGTGTGAAATTTGGTTTCCATATTCCCATTAGTTTTTGAGCTAGCTCGCCCACAAAAATTTGGCAACGCACAGACTAACAACCAGACAGACTAACTGACTAACAGACATTTTGACAAAACAATTATTATCTCGAAAAAATATAATTTTTTCGATGTTCACTTATTAGAGCTTTTTTGTAAACCGAAATGCCATGGTTTCGTTCAATTTTTTTAATCAAAATAGTTTCAGCCGTTTTTGAGATATTTCGAAAAGAAGAAGAAAAAAAACACTTTTTTCATGCACGATTACTTGACCATACCCTGTATGATAAAGTAAAATACAAACAAGAAAAGATATAAATTGAAAAGAAATACTAAGTACAAACAAATTTTAAGATTTCAGCTATAGCATAAAGGTTTTATTTTCTACTTTTTTTTTTGATAGGAAACTGAAAAATTATTTAAGAAAATGTACTCACTTTTGCTGAATATTTCAACTGGGTTACCATCCCAGGGCCAGCCTTTGAACTGCCATGCAGGACCCATAACAAAAACGGCAACGACTCTATCCCAATCCGAGTTACTAAGTTTTTGAGGATTGTCGATCACTCGATAAGGAACGGTAAACCCAGCATCCTTGCGACGTTGTAAAAGAATTTCATTTTCTCTTTTACAGCCTTGCGCTTTCTTTTCTTCATTGGAGACAAATCTAAAAAAAACAAAAACAACAACATTTTATTAAATAAAACTTAAATTGGTGAATTAATAAAGTTAAAATCTAGGGAACGAAATTAAAAAAAAAAATAAGCTGACGTGTTCCGATGTGGCCATCCACTTGACTTTACCATACGACCTGGCCCCTCACTTATATTTAATATTTAATAAAATTATTTATAATCATGTAGGAGAGGGGGTTAGTTTTTGGATTTTTAGATTACTGTGGGGCCACTGATTATGTATACAAAATTTGGTTGAGTTTGGTACAAGGGCCTAGATTTTCATTTTTTGAACCCCCCCCCCCTATTTTGAAGGGTTAGTATTTGCATTTTTAGACTTCAGGGGTCCCACTGATTATGTATAGAAAATTTGGTTGAGTTTACTCAAATGGCCTAGATTTTTAATTTTTAACCCCCTCCACCCCCCTTAATTTTGGATCGATATGCACCAAAATCCAATTAGCTCTTAATCTCAATGGACCAAAACTACGTGTGAAATTTGGTTTCGATATTCACACTAGTTTTTGATCTAGCTCGTCCACGAAAATTTGGTAACGCACAGACTAACAGACATTTTGAAAAAACAATTTTTTTTGTACAGTGAAATGCCATGGTTTCGCTCAATTTTTTTAATCAAAATAGTTTCAGCCGTTTTTGAGATATTTCGAAAAAAAGAAGGAAAAAAAACACTTTTTTCATGCACGATTACAATACTTGACCATACCCTGTGTATGGTAAAGTAAAAAAATTTACAATTAATTTTTATGATTTGATTAATTAAGACAAACCAAAATAAATTTTCACCATAAAGTACAAGTTTTAAAATGCTTTTTCAAAAACTATTAAATTTACAGTAATATTTATAATTATCATCTGGACTCTGGACAAATGGGTGTGACAAGGTCAAGTAGGTTAATGATTAAAGAGAGTATTAAAAAAAACAAAAACAAAAGAGCTTGAATGTTCGAGGGGGGGGGGGGGGTTTCCAGGATTTAATCCAAAAATCATAATTATTATTTTTCACTAAAAAATTGTATTTGTATATTTTTACGAGATGTATAATCGTCTAGCTATGGAGAATTTATTTCAATATGTAGAGATTGAAATTATAAAATATGTATATTTAGAAGTTTCGAAATAAAATGAAATTCTTGTTGCTTTTAGGAAACGCAGAGCTGGGCGAAATACAGTAAAATTCAATAAAATACAAAATACTTTTTATTAAAAAAATTCGATTATATTAAAAATTGTTCAGTTAATATTATTATTTGTAATTAATATAGGAATAGAAATTTTAATTTTATAAAGCTGCGATATTAGTTGAAAAATCAACGGCTTGCTTTCTTTTTTTTTTCTTTTTTAATGAAAATAATGAGAGAAGGAGTTACTCCAAATATGTGTATCGTATCCCCTAAAAGCCTGGGTTGGCCCCTCCATCGTGAAAAGAAGAAGAAAGAATTTTATGGGTTGGGCGGGGTTCGAAGATATCTGTGGATACGGGTCTTAAACAGCTGAAGGTTATAAGTCGCGGGAAAGATGGTGGCAGGGACCGAGTTCCAGTCTCTGGAGGTCATACGGATAAAAGAGTTGACGAAAGCGCTTGTTCGATTTTTATCCAATTTGACAGCGAAGGGGTGCTGAGCGTTCGAAAACCGTGTTTCTCGTAAATAGGGCTTTAGGGGGGATAATTGATTTCAGCTCGACTGAACAGACACCGTGATAGTATCTGTAGTACAGGGAAAGGGCAGAAACGATTCTTCGGTGAGCCAGGGAGTCGAGTGAGTTGGTTAGAGCCGGGTCTCCTTTTAGTTTAATTGCTCGCTTCTAAATCGCTTATGAACTTTTTATGTTATATAGAGAGCTGGGCAGGTTCATCACTTTTAGGGAACTAGTATCTTCATATTTACAGTTCCACTCAAAAAAGAAACAAGTACTAGTTTCTTTAATTTTGAGGAATTAGTTACAGCTAAAAGTTTCAAAAAGTAACTGACTCAAGTAATTAAAGAACTCTTAACTAATTACTGCCTTGGTTATTATAAAAGTATGTAATTGTAAAAATATAAACTACTAGTTTGAAAGTTTATAATAGGAAAATAAGGACAAGTTTTTATGTGTGACTTTTTTATTTATCAGCCAACGTTTCGTCGACTTTGCCGACTTTTTCAGGGCTTCTACAATTATAAGAATATTATTAATATCAAGTTATAAAAATACAATTACAATTCCAGAACAAACATGTATTTATAGTTTACCCACCAAATAGTCATGCCACACATTCGTCTAAATTTTCTTGTTATCTTCGTTTCCATTGATATTTTTTAATTTTAATTATAACTTGGCCAGTATCATTGACATATATTTTTAATAAAGTATACAAATGGAAGATAATATAATTTTAATTTTATTTAAATTTAAGATTTCTTTATGTAAGGATCAAAAGAAAAAATATACTATTCTGTTTTTAAAAACAGTGTTGCCTCAGAGACTTACATTTCTGTTATTTCTGTTTTATATCTAATGTAATTGTTAATATAAAAAGAAAAGAAAGAGAAATTGTTTATGTGAATGTGCCAAATATTTTTTGAAATTTGTGTTTCTGATGGTCTTCAATGGTAACGAAGATAGCAAGAAAATCTAGACGAATGTGTGGCATAACTATTTGGTGGGTAAACTATTAATACATGTTTGTTCTGGAATTGTAATTGTATTTTTGTAACTTGATATTAATAATGTTCTTATAATTATAGAAGCCCTGAAGAAGTGGGAAAGTCGACGAAACGTTGGCTGATAAATATAAAGTAAAAAAGTCACACATAAAAACTTGTCCTTATTTTCCTTTTATAAACTTTCAAATTAATACAAATTATGGACGGAAATGATAATAATAAACTACTAAGCAGTTTTCACAAAATAAAAGACAAAATGGTTATTAAAATGACTGTATATATATTTCGAGGTACGAGCCTATCTTCAGGAGTTCAGAGATTTTCTTATGTGAAACCTACCTGGTAGTTTATATTTTTAAAATTTTCTTTTTAATTTATTAATATGTTTCACTTAGAACTTATACCATTCTCTCTTAACAAAAATAAAAGTAATTGGTATTTTGTATTTTAAATACCTAAAGTTGTGTATTTTTCCCAGATACATAAATAAATAATAATTTTGTTAAGGGAGAATGGTGTAGGTTATTGGTGAAACAAATTAAATAAAGTAAACCAAATTTTTTGAAAAAAAAATTTTGGAACTATTTTTAAAAAAGTCCTTTGTGAATTCCTGAAGATGGGCTTATACTCCGAAATATATATTGAGTCGTGCTAAACAAGCATCTGATCTTTTATTTATGTCAAACCTACCTAGTATTTTATATTTAAGAAAAAATTTTCAAAAAATTTTCTTTACTTTAAATAATAAGTCTCGATCCTGGCTGGCAAATAAAAATTTCTACCGGCTAAAAACTCGGCTCCCTCACTAACCCTAACACTTTACTTATGTGCTGTCTAAATGGGCTTTGTTCCCGGTGACAATAAATAAATAAAAAATAAAAAATAAAAATAAAATAATAATAAGTACCTGGAGCCCCCGAGCGATGCACGGTAACCAAATGAAAAAAAACAACAAATATATAGTAAACGCCACCTGCCCCCCCCCCCCCCCCCCCACCCACCCCGAAACCACGCACCTTGCACCCACCACTCCGCTCCATCCCACTCAAACCCCGTCCCCAAAACCCCGCACCTCGCCCCACCCCCGGATCCTCCACAACTGCACCCTCAACTCCTTTACCCCCCACATCCATGCCCACACCGCACCCAGTTGTGCATTTCTAGATTTCTAGTAGTCCACAGATTATGTGTATATAGGTATATAAATAAATTCCGTATAATTATTTTTTTTAATTAAATAAAAATTTATCGAATTTTTTAATCAATTAAATAAATAATAATTTTATTGAAGCAATTTTTTACATGAAATAGGCTTCGATTTCGGAGATTACTTCCCCACTATCGACTGTACTTGATCTTCTAGCTTGCGATAATATTTTTAGTCAGTGTTTTTTAATAAGAGGAATTTTAATCAATTAAATTGGCAAATTCTAATATATAACAATATTTGGTATAAAGTACTAGTGGGTTTTAAAATTAAAAAACCAATTAAAAATAAAAGATAATTGAAAAAAATGTAAAACTTTTTTATTGAGATTTTCATCTATCAATAATTACTTTATTTAAGAAAAGATCAATTAAGATGAAATTTGGGGGGTCGGGTAGGCTAGGCGGTAGCATGTAAGCCAGCTAACCAAGAGGACCCGAGTTCGAATCCGACTCGAGGCATCCGGCTCAAATCTGACCCCCGGGGTAGAGACAAATTCAAATAAAATAAATAGTATCGTAAGTGGCTTATGGCTAGAAAGGCCGAAAAGCCAAAAAAAGAAAAAAGATGAAATTTGTCGAGGTCCAGACCTAGCCAAATCGCTTTCTCATCCTCAAAACTTGTTAATAGAATTTGTTTCATCAAAATAGTAGAGCCGTTTTCAAAATAGAACTAAGATACAAATATATATATATATATATACAAACAAATAAATATATAAATATATAAACAATTTTTGCTCGTTTAATAAGAGTAGATAGATAGATTTACTAACCTGAGTTCTTGAAGAATTTCTTTAGTATTGTTCATAGTAATAAGAGATGTGTTGGTTGCAGGAATAATTATAATAGGCGTACGACTAATACGTTTATTAGTCTGAACAATAATACGAGCATCCGAAGTGGGCCTGGGATGATTAGGCGCTGAAGGATTTGGCGGAGGAGGCATTCCACTGGAAGAATTCATTTTCTTATTGGGCTGACTTCCTTCTGTCACGGATTTCAGCGTCATACCGTGATAAGTACCCATAGTGTCGATTTTAAATCCCTCCGTTTCTTCTTTTTGACGATTGAATCTTTCCTGATCGTAACGATTATATACAGCAGGTTGAGGCATGGAAGACCGAATTGGTGTTTGCCTGGGAGTAACTATCGGGGTTGGTTGAGGTGGCCGATGCCGGCCTTCTTCGCGTGCTTTAATTGATTGTAAAATTGCGAAAATATTTTTCGCAAACACCTTTCCGCTACTTTGTAAAATAGTAGTACGCGTTCGCCACTGTCTTTCACGACTAATAATATGTTTTGTAACGTCCATATCAAAGTCTAACATGGTTCGGAGTTCAGAGCCCATGCCAATATCATCATTGCCTTTAATCGTAGTTCGTTTTTTTGCTAAACGTTTTGCTTTGATGGCAGCAATTTTCTCTACAGACATAGCATCCGAGAGAGATCTAAAAATAAAAAAAATGTCAAATTAATCGTAGGAAAGTTAATAATTTTCATATAATTTTGAAAAAAAAATTGAATTAATATATTTCAAATAACCGCACTCACATCACAGGGTATTTGAAAAATAAATGACTAAGTGGATGGAATATCGATGAGGAAGTCCAAAAAAAGAAGAAGATAATTTACACTATGTTTTTATTCATAAAACCGACGTTTCGGAGGCTATTCCCTCCTTCTTCAGGGTTTTGAAAAGTCAGTGAAGGAAATCCAATGCGACATTCCCTCTGCTCCTCTTTCAGTGGCAGTAACAATAATATCTTGTATTTCATTCTAAGCAGAATTATAATGTAGTTTGTTACTGCCACTGAAAGAGGAGACAGAGGAGAATGTCGCATTGGATTTCCTTCACTGACTTTTCAAAACCCTGAAGAAGGAGGGAATAGCCTCCGAAACGTCGGTTTTATGAATAAAAAGATAGTGTAAATTATCTTCTTCTTTTTTTGGACTGCCTCATCGATATCGACTTAATTCACTTATCAGTCCGTCTCCAAAAATTACTCCAATCTTATAAATGACTAAGAAAAAAGATTAAACAAATGATATTCCATCTTTATATAGTCTTTAGGGATTAGTTTGGGTTCAATAGATTGATAAGATCCTCGCTGGAGACGCGAAGATCCCAAGTTCGAACCCCGGCTAATCGTTATGTCTATAAATTTGTTTTCCTTATTCTCTAGTTTTAAAAATTTATTTAATTATCTTTTGGAAAATTCCAAGGGTGTCTTATACTAAATCCGAGTTATTATGGGTAATTTATATTATATGTTAGAATGGTTGTGTTTACCCTTGCGAATTAGAATAACAGACTAACAACCAGACTAACAGACATTTTGACAAAACAATTATTATCTAGAAAAATATAATTTTTTCGATGTTCACTTTTAGGGGTTTTTGTAGACCGCAATGCCATGGTTTCGCCCAATTTTTTTAACCAAAATAGTTTGAGCCGTTTTGTAGATATTTCGGAAAAAAAGAAGCAAAAAAAACACTTTTTTCCATGTAAGATTACAATACTTGACCATACCCTGTAAGGTAGAGTAAAAATGGGAATTTTTGAAGGAAATTCTCTCCCTATTAAAACACTATTTTTTATATACTTAGTATTACAAGATTGAAAAATCAATTAGATTAAAATTAGAAAGTTTCAAAAAGCGTATTTTAGGAGAAGCATTTTCGACACTAATTTTAAATAAGTAAAAATAATTAAATATTGAATGACTTACTTGATGTTATCGACGGTCACAGAACTTTCCTTGGGAGCGTCAAGCCTGGCAGCGAGTTGTTCCTTGACTTTTTGTACATGTGTCTCTTCAAATCTCGGTTTCTTATTAAATACAGATTCAAGAGTGTCTTCAGCTGCTCTTTTAACCTAAAAATTAAAATAGTTATAAAAAATTATTTTAATTTTTTTTTTTAAAAAGGCGCAACAACACCAACACCTATATTTTTTTTTATAATGATACTGATACAAGAAGAAGTTGCACCAAGAAGGTACAACCTCTGAAGTCCGTGGTGGACCCTTGTAACGTGAAGATAAGGGGAGATTTAGGGATTGGGTAGCAGTCGAAGGTATCTGTGGATGCTGGTCTTGAAAGATTGAAGGTTATAAGTAGCTGGAAAGACGGTCGGGGAAGAGAGTTCCAGTCTCTAGATGTCATAGGGATAAATGAATTGGCGAATGCGTTTGTTCTATTAGTATCTAGTTTAAGTGCGTAGGGGTGTTGAATTTTAAAAAATCGTGTATTTCGCGCAAATGAAGCCCTTGGTGGGATTATCGATTTAATTTCGTCAGAACAAAAGCCATGGTAATATCTATAAAAAAGGGAAAGGGCGGAGACAGATCTACGATGGGCTAGGGAGTCGAGAGTGTCAGTTAATGTAGGATCGCCTATCAGTCTGATAGCTCGCCTCTGAATTGCATCTAAGGTACCTGGCGAAGCGAGAGCCGCTAGAGAACGAGCTAAAGGCAACGAAGCTTCTCTCTGCACTAGGCCGCTTCTGGGAGTAACACCACCTCCGCGTGGTCCAGGTGGATATCCGCACCTTTCGGAGAACTAAGAGTGTTACCCTTGGCGAAGAACGCAGTTGCCATTCGGCATATATAGAAATATTTCTATGTCCTTAGTACATCTGGAAAATGCACTGGATATGCTATATTATGTCATTAGACATATATAGTCCTAATGGCCTGACCCACCATTATGGGCTATCCTTTTAGTATATCTGGTGGGCCAAGAGGTGCTATGTTATGCCTGGCAACAGGATGCAGCAGCTGCTGCATCAAAACTAACTATGGTGAACAAATCTCTTGAATTTATCTGATAAATTCTAAAAGAGATAAAATGCTATGATATTACATTAGAAATATCATAAACACGATTGTTTCTACAAAATCCTACTACATCGACTCTGTCGATTAATGAACATACAAATTTATGAATATATCACTATCAAAATGATGATGATATCATATTGTATAAGCAATTATGCAAGAATGCATGTATTGGAATGGTGACTTACACATCTCGACATATATAGAACTTCTTCTATCTTTTTAGTATATTTCGGTTGATCCTGCCAGATATGCTATTTTATGTCTATGACATATATAGTAAGAGATACTCTATCCTTTTAGTATATTCAGATGCGCTGCTCTGGATATGCTTCATTATGCGAGATGTTGGTGGCTTGAACCAAATACGCCGGCACTGCGGGCTTTGGCCTGGTTGAGTGGTGCGTGCGGCCGGGCTGATCAATGGCACAGCAGTAAGCCAATAATTCACGGTGCATGGTTTGATGGTGGCCATGCAGATTGATAAGCATAAATAAGCTGTCATTCTTTGATGATAATTATAACTATTTCATAAGACAGTAAACAGTACTAACTGTAACCAGCAGTTGAGGGCGCTGCTGGAAATTTGCTTATCAATATGAATAATTTATAACTGCCGATGAGAATCACCAGTATATGGTGATGGCTACAAAAGCTGGCCATGATTGATTCCGTGACTAGCTCATCGGCTTCCACGCTCGGAGCACCGCGGTGTCCACGTATTCAGGAAGTGACAAACCTGCAAGCCGAAATTGGTGTTGCTCTGGCATTAGGCTTGCTAATCAGTGCGAGCGGGGGACGTACGTGTATTGTACCCGCTCGCATGCCATGGCCGTAGTCATGACAAGGGAGATGACTAACCCTCTGATTTAAAATGGTCCAGCGGCACATCTGACGGTGGTGCAGATTGGGTTGGGCGATCCCACGCTGAGTGTAAGCCAATCAGTGCGAGAGGGGGACGTACGTGTATTGTACCCGCTCGCATGCCATGACCGTGGTCATGACAAGGGAAATGACTAGCCCTCTGATTTAAAATGGTCCAGCGGCACATCTGACGGTGGTTCAGATTGGGTTTGGCAAACCCACGCTGAGTGTATGCCAAAACGGTAAACACACCTAAAGTGGTCTGCGGCTGCCATTCAATTGGTGTCTTACGGTCCCCTTTAGAATGAAGGTCTGGCGCCCTTTACCGTAGTGAATGCCAATCTGTGCCACTTGACTGTGGTGTGCATGGTTGATATCATGTAGTCCGAATAACTGCATGGTTATATATCATGTAGAAGAAGTTGTCGACTTCCAGATTTAACAGACAAACCTGGGTTGGCACAAAAGGTGATGAACCGTTGGCCAAGCGAACAATCGGTTCACGAACTTAGGCTGGAGATTTTGAATCTTACATCCTAAAAGCTGTAACACAGTGGGTTTGCTTTGTACACATAACAAATAGAGGTATAGGCAGAAAGCCGCCTGGAATGGAGGGTGGCGAGTCGTTTGCCAAACGACAACCGGTCGCGGACCTGGGCTGAAGATTTTGAATCTTCAAATCCTACTGGTTGTTTTTACAGCGGGCGTGAACCGTATTGGACGCTTTGTAAGCGCTTGACTACCATCGCTTCGGAGCTTGCTTGGCGAACAATGCTTCTGATTATGTAAAAACGAAGCATTCGTCTACTTGGCTGTTTGCAGCAGGTGTGAGCCGTCAGGTGTATGTGATGTTGCAATCACATCAGGTTAACCAACCGCACATGCAGTCGATCACGTACTGGGACTGTGGGAAGAGAGTCCGAATCTGAAGAGGTGGAGCATGGAAAGTCATGTGCAAGAGAAACCTCGAGCAACCATACCAAAGGTTGTTGAAAACAAATGGTGCCATGGGGAATGGAGAAAGCCCTAGGGACGAAAGTTCCTGGCTCCATTCGACTGAGGTTGGTCTCGTGGTGGCACAAGGTTTTGTCTAGATAGCTGTTGTTAACTCGCCAGCTGTTGATAGCTTCAACACTTGCGAGGGTGGAATATACGCCCGCTATATTTCACGTGTACCTCTGCGTACACACCTATACCCTGATTGATGCCATTCGTGGTTTTGTTCGATCTTTCGGGGTACACATACGATACGAGAGTATGTATGCGCTGGTTGCGAGTGCGTGTGAAGGCCCGCTTGGCTATAGACACCACTTTAAACAATTCAGTGCGCCATTGTGCTGTCGAATCTACTGCATCTAAGGTATTAAGAGAATGCTTGGAGGCCCCTCTCCACAAATGCGAGCAATATTCAAGACAGGGGCGAATTTGAGCCTTGTATAATATAAGGAGTTGAGTGGGGGTGAAAAATCGTTTCGTTCGGAAAAGAAAGCCAAGCTTACATGCTGCAGCTTTTGCTACTGAGATAATATGGTCATTCCAAGAGAGGTCAGAACCTAAGGTGACACCTAACATTGATATTTTATTACGGAATTCAAATGAGCTCGAATCAAAGGAAATGTCCGGAAGGTTCCTATGATTGAGCGTTGTGGAGGGTGCTATCGTCAGCGTAACAATGTATTGGATTGAAGGGCAGATTTAATAGGTCATTAATATAGATAATAAAGAGCGTGGGAGAGATGACTGAGCCCTGAGGAACTCCAGCATTAGTATTAAAGGACGAGGATGATATTCCGTCAACCTCGACTTTAATAGAGCGGTTTGAGAGAAAGCTCTCAAGCAACTTGCAGAGGCTCGGGGGAAGGCCAAATGCAGGTAATTTGGCAAGAAGATTTTTGTGCCAGACTTGATCGAAGGCCTTTGAAATGTCTAAGCCTATTACGAAAGTCTCTTTACCAGTCTCTAGTGCTTTATTCCAAATATGAGTTACATATGCTAAAATATCGCCGGTGGACCGAAATTGTCTAAAGCCGTATTGACTATCATGGATTAGTTTATTAGATTCTAAATGGTGAAGAACTTGCTCATTAATGATTTTTTCCATGATTTTAGAAAGAACCGAAGTTATGGTGATATATGATTGAGTCTCGCTAGAAGGAATCTAAAAAACATTCATAGATTAGATCGGAGTCAAAGGTACTGTTGGAGTCAGGTCTTAAGGTAGTAGATAGTAGGTTTCGGGAAATATATTATTAAATAACAAAATAAAAGAATAGTTACTTGTGTCGGGATTTCCAAAGGTGCAGATTTATCAATACTAGCAGATGATGCTGTTTCCCCATTGAGATAAGCTAAAAGATCTTTACGATCGGGTCTTCTCACAACAGGAATATTCTCAGCCTAAAATAGATAAATAAAGTATATTATTATTAAATTGCTTTAAGAAAAAATTAAAACTAGCGTTTAAAAGTAAATTTGTATATTATTATTATATATAAACTTGTTACATTTTATATATAAGAAATAAATAAAAAAGATTGTTTTATCTTTTTTATATATATATAAAAAGAGAAGGTGATGTTTCATTCATTCATCTATCAACGCGCAGCCTAAACCGCTTGACCTAGAAAGATGAAATTTGGAGTGAATATTCTTTTAACGATTTATGGGTGTGCTAAGAAGTGATTTTTTTGAAATTCGAACCCTAAAGGTGGGAAAGGGCCCCAAAAAGTTTTTCAAGATCTCTTAAACCAGAAAAGATATCGATATGGATTTAAATTGAAAGTTTTTGCCGAGAGTAGCAGAATTTTTATATATTGAAGGTGACAATAAAAGAGTGTGTCTTCTGCTGGAATTATAAATTTTATTTATTTATAACGAGACTATAGTTTCGAGGGCTTTGCCCTCTTCATCAGTCTATTACAATGTATTCACAGGAATTAATTTATGAATTCATAAAATAAAAAATTAATAAATTAATTCCTGTGAATACATTGTAATAGACTGATGAAGAGGGCAAGCCCTCGAAACTATAGTCTCGTTATAAATAAATAAAATTTATAATTCCAGCAGAAGACACACTCTTTTATTGTCTCCTTCGATATGGATTTAGTTTAGAAAGGTGAAGCATTGAAATATAAAAAACATCTTTGAGCATTTTGCTCTATTTGTTCCCGAATGGGAGATATAGTCATTTTTGGGTAAATTTTTGAAATTTTTAAAGTGCTCTATCTCCTCGAGTTTTTAAGTTTTAGCATTCAAATTTGGAACATATGTTTATTAATGCTAAATCTCGGGAAGGTTTTTTTAATTTTTTTGAAATTTGACCCCTGAACTGAAAAATGAGGGATTTTTAATTTCGTGGTCTAACAAAAGGCTTCGTATCTTTCTTGCCCTTGGACCAAACTCTAAATTTTGTATACATAATCTGTGGGCCACTAGAAGGCTAGAAATGCAAAAACTAACCACCTAAAATGGGGGGGGGGGGTCAAAGATGAAAATTCTTGTCCTTGGTGCAAATTCAACCAAATTTTGCATACATAATCTGTGGCCCTATAGGGAGCTAGAAATGCAAAAACTGGGGTGGTGCGCGGTGGGGTGCGGAGATGGAATGCAGGGATGGGAAGGGTGCGTAGTGGGATGCAGGGTGGAATGGGTTTGGAGAGGTGGGGTAAGAAAATAGAAAAAATCAATGAATGGTGCGGGGTTAGAATGTGGGGATGGGGTGCAGGGGCCCCGGGGTGGAATGGAGTTGGGGGTCCAGGGGGCGTAGCACCGTGGCTAGCAAGAGGGCCGCCGAAGGCGGGCGTCGCAGCTAGTATTAATATAAATATTTTAATTGAAATGAAAAAGGATTTTTGTCGAAAGTTTAGTTTATAAGAAATAAACCAAAAATCATACATATAAATGAATATAATTAATATATTTATATTTGAAAGTGACTATTCAAAGACCGCATCAAAGATCTGAAATTAAACTTTTATTCTAAAAGAACAGAATTAAACTTAATTACAAACATGTCTTGAATCGAATACAGACTAAAGTCACCATATTTCTCTATGGATCGTTTGAGGGTAAATAGGATTAGTTTTTTACTGACTTCAAAAAAGGGGGAGAAAAATAAAAATAATTTTTAGAAAAAAAACCTACTTCAAAAAAATACTATTATAATAAGAACTGAAAAATAAAATAAAATGCACTACACTGTATAAAATAATTATCTTCTTCTTCTTCATCTTCTCTATAGGCTTTCGTCTGTTTTTCCAATAAGAAAAAAAGAATAAAGACATTAGTTTCTTGCTGCGACATTTTTCCATCTTTTTTCGGCCGCCCTCTGCTTCGTGTGCCACGTAGGCGATTTTCGTTCATCCATCATTCGTTCCACATGTTTCCCCCATCCTCTCTTTCTCACATCGATCCATTCCACTATATCCTTGATTTCTCTTAGTTCTCTTAGATCTTTGCTGCGGATTCTATCCCTTAATGTTTTCCCGAGTATAGCCCTTATTATTCTCATCTCTGTTGTTCGGAGTAGTTGTTGGGTGGTAATTGTTGATGCTCTCTTTTCTGCTGCATATGTCAACACTGGACGTACGCAGGTCTTATAAATTCGTACTTTTCTTTTTGCTAACATATATTTGTTTGGTACTTAACGCCACCGCAGCTACAAATAAAATTTTAAACTAGAAATTTGAACTGAAATTGAGTTTATGGACTGTGATGTCTCAAATTCTCTCAAGTGAGTGCCAGTGGGCGTTGGCAATTTTCACTTTTAGAACTTTTCATAGGTTCGATTCTATTTATCATCTCGTTTCATTTAGATAAAAAAATGAGTTCCCGAACAAACTTTGAAAGGTTCGGTTAAGATATATTCAGTTCGGCTCGTATATCTTCATTTCGGGTTGGCATTTAGGCGATTAGGTTGGCTAACCCAGCCCGAAATGAAGATATACGAGCCGAACTGAATATATCTTAACCGAACCGGCAACGACTTTTACATTTTCGAATTTTTTTGGGTATTTACTAATTATTTTTTAATTAATACTCATTTTCTAAAAGAATCCGTCGTCAGTAGAGGCGCTTAAAAACCGCCAAATTTGTAGCTGCGGGGGCGTTAATACGTAAGTACCATTTGTTTTTCCAGACCAGACCATATAGACATCCAGCTATCCTAGCTCCTTTTGTTACTTGGGTTTTAACCTCTTGGCTGAGATCTCTGTGCGCCGAAATCTCGGATCCCAAATAGTTAAATTTTTCAACTTGATCTAATGTTGTATTTTTAAGTTTGATTACGCTATCACAATACATTTTGTTTTTTCAATGGATATTTCCATATCTAATCTTTCTGCAATTTGATTGAATTGAGATAAGAGAGTTTGCAGATTTTGCTCGCTGTCCGACACCAAAACCACGTCATCAGCATAACACACAGCCTGTATGGAGTTTTCTCCCATTTTGTATCCAAGTTGGGTCGTCAAATATGCTAAAATTTTATCCATAATGAGATTGAAGAGCAAAGGATTTAACGAATCGCCCTGCCTCACTTCACTTGTTATTGAGATCCCGATATCTGGTTATTCGATTTTATTTGTAAAAATCGGAATTATTCCACTTTCAAATAAAATTCTGTCTATTTAATTATCATACATTAAATAGAAAAGAAATCAATGAGCTTGTCCTCTGCTTGATGAATCAACAATTTTACTCTAGGCAAAACAAAATAAATGGTAATACTTACAGCAGCTTGTCTCACATAGACAGGATGGGTGAGGGTGACATTTCTTAATAAAAATAACAGACACTCTAAAGTGTAATATTCTTTAGATGATCCATCTTTGCCAGACCTAGAAAAATTCAATAAAAAAGAGAGAAGAATATAAGAACATGCAAATGATTGAGAACAAGTTTATTCTAATTGATTTCAATGACTTATATGTAAATTCTGATTGCTGATTTTAGAAATATTCGAGGGGTGAACCGCGACCTAAAATTGTGTACACCTACTTCCACTTTCATTTCCAAGTAGATGACAATAGATTATCTAATGAATTCCAAAGTAATTCCAAATTGTTTGATTCCAAAGATGGTGTACACCTAATTCCAATCGCGATTCACCCCTGGGAAATATTTAATAGAAAAAAAAGTTTTCAACTTACCCCACATCAAATAATTTGTTTTGACATTTTTTGGCCATGAAAATTCACCAAATATTATTTGAAAATCACGTTCAATTATTTCTTTTTTATTGACATTATATTGTCTTAATAAGCTCAACGGATCAGCCATTTTGGACAGATATACTTTCACTAACTTTTAAAATATATTTATTAATAAAGATCACAAGCACATAAATAGAAAATTCCAAGTTATGATGTAGCTAAGCAGACAACATAAGAAATGAGTTTTTAGTTGAAAGTTGTGTTCAAAACAACCAACAAATGCAGCCAACCTATGAACTAGGCTGAAAACAAAAATGGAGCCAAGCGAGAAAAGTGGCAAACTCAAAATTCATCAATGAAGTGACCAGCTCAGTACAAAGCAAAGCAATTTTTAACCGACTTCAAAAAAGGAGAAGGTTCTCAATTCGACTGATTTTTTTTTTTTTAATGCAATCACCTTTCTAAACTAAACCAATATCGATATCTTTTCTGGTTTGAGAGATATCTGAAAAAACTCTTAAAACACATTTTGGGGCCCTTTAGGGTACGAATTTCAAAAAAAAATCCCTTCTTAGCACACCCATAAATTGTTGAAAGAATAAACTCTCGAAATTTCTAGGTCAAGCGGTTTAGGCTGTTCGTTGATAGATGGTTGGATGAATGATGAAACATCACCTTCTCTTTTATATACATATATATTAAGATATTCCATTTTTGCTCTTTTAAGGTAGTTGTTTCGCGACAATACAAAAAGTTAATGCTAGAGTATATAGAACAGACAATATAAGGATTCATAGTTCCTAAGCCCAAAACCTTTTGCTGTTTATGTACCAATTCTAGCCAATCCCGTGCTCGTTTGACAAATTTGGCACCATTGTAAGAGATTGAATATTTTTATATTAAAATGACAGATAAAATATACACTTTAAATTTCTATAAAAATCGTTTTGTTATTTTTTAGCAAATGTAATCAACGCCTACGTTACACCTTATGAAAATTATAATTTTGAAAAAATCTAGTGCATATGCATCTTTCGCTGGTTAAATAAATGAAATGTTGCCAAATTGTTTTTAGTCTAAATTTTTTTTATACATTTTTCATTATTTTTATTTATTCCTTATTATCTCAGAAACTGTCTTGTAATTATTAATCAAAATTCTCTTAAAATATGTATTGGTTATTGTTTAATGTTGGTTTAGTTTTTTATAAAAATTGTAAGAAGGGTTTTTTAATTATAATTAAATGTGTATGTAAATTTTCCGATATCCCGTATAGTGCAATGTTAAAGAGTATAAAAAACTCAATTTTTGAAATTTAATATCTCCGGAACTGTATTGTTCATAAATTTCGTTTTGCCACCAATCGATGCAGAAAGTATTTAAATAATAAACTTTGGCTGTATGGGCATAGTTCTCTAAAGCCAAAAAAATAATAATAATAATAATAGATTAAAAATTCAGTTTATTGGACAAAGTTTTTTTATTGAAGTTCTTCTTCAATTTTTGTACAACGTTTCATCTCTCTCGAGACTTTTTCAAGTTTTTTATGGTATCAATCTAGAAAGAAAAAAAATTCTACTATGTCTCAGTTATTTTTATCTTTATTTCAACCAATGTTGAAATAAAGATATATATATAAATATATATATATATAAATATATCCATGTTCTAGCCGATTGAGTACTTGAAAAAGTCTCGAGAGAGACGAAACGTTGTACAAAAATTGAAGAAGAACTTCAATAAAAAAACTTTGTCCAATAAACTGAATTTTTAATCTACTAATTATAATGGACATTAATCAACATAATTTAATAATAATAATCTTTATAAATTTCAAAAAAAATCCTAAGAAAACGCATTTGGCGGAACAACTACCTTAAGGAGATTCTTTCGCGACAATCCACACAAAAAATTTTAGCCTCGTAACCTTAGACCATATATCTTATATGGTCTAAGCTCGTAACCACTCTATAAATATGAACGGAACTAAAATTTTAGGTTATGTTTTTTAACGTGAATGTCCACTCTCACTACGAAATCTGGATGAAATGGATACACACATACTAACCGAATCGTTTCCAAGCCATTCTGCTTATATCCCCTCCACTAAAAATAATCGCTCAAATATGTTTTTTTTTTATTTTTTATCAAAACTTCGTAGTAAATAATTTCATTTTTTTTTTAAATTACCCCGAATAAATTATTCTAACAAATATTAGTTTTTCATCAAGATGGTGAAAGTCCTTCAATGAAAAAATAAAATAATGATCATATCCCCACCATTTCCCTATCTACCCTATGTTAAAAATGTCATGTTTAATTGCAATTATTTCATGTTTGGTGTGGTAAATCGTCCTCAAATTTTAAGAGTGTACATTATACTTTTAATGACTTATATACCAAGTTTCAAAGACTTCTTGAATTTTTGCAGGCCCGGATCAAATAGGTGCGGGGCCCGATCGGATTTTTTTGCGGGGCCCTCTCTATGTATTAAATATTTAAATAAAATTCAAATTCAGTATATATATATATATATATATATATATATATATATATATATATATATATATATATATAAACTAGTTGCCCGTGCATTTACCTGCTTTTAGTACGTACGTAGTGCAAAATCTCTCTAATATAGGATTATCCCGATTAAATTCAATACATTTGACATGAAATTTTACGGGTATCAGTTTTCTATATTATAAAATATATATTATATAATAATAAACACATTAATCAATTTCATCCAGCAATGCGAACTTAAAATAAATATATTTTTAATTAGTTGAATAATTCATAATTTATCCATTATCGTCAAAAGCAATTTGCTTTAAATTTCGAAAAAAAAATTTGTTCATTTTGATGGTAACGCGGCGCCCTTTCAAATGCGGGGCCCGATTGGGCCCAATCGCCCTTTATCCGGGCCTGAATTTTTGCATTTGTGAAAGAACTACCTTAATAAGAGTAATAGATTAGATAAATTCATTTCAAAACAAGCCCATTTATTCAAGAACAAAGAAGTTGTCCAGCTTCCCGCTAGAAAACGCTGAGCGATCCTGTCCTTTGGCGCCTTTTTATTTGACATATGTCTTCTTATAAATATTAGGTATTCTGCAAATCTTGTTTATTATAAATGTTCTGTGACATTTATTATCATCAATTGGAACTCCATTAAATAATAATGGAATATATTACTGAATTGTTTTCTGAATTATTTATAGAAAATATTGATATCGATATCAATTTAGACAAAGCGAAAACTTTATTGAAAAATCCTCCAGGCATCTGTGATATTGCTGCATACAAAAATGTAGCTAAAATTATAGCCTATATCGAATTTCAAAATAAAAATAATTCCGAAGCCTTGTTTTATTTAATATCTTGCCACGGGATTTATTTGAAATCTTTACTTCATAGAAGTTTGTAAGTACAGTATGTATATACCTAATTTTCTTATGTCTCATAATTTTAATTTTAATGATTTCTTATTTAGCTTTATGATGAATGAAAAAAAGATGAAATAGTTCCTGCAGAAACGGTTACGTCAGAAGAAATTGATAATTTTGCTGAACATAAAATGGAAAATTATAATGATATAATAAAAATGTTAAAAGAAATGCCACAAGGTAATTAAAAATTGGAGGAAAAAGTCAATGGGAATTTTGTCCTAGAGAACAATTTGAGCTAACAAGTAAATAGATCACCTAAATTACATTTTATTAACTAAAACCGTTCGAAAACTTCCCATATAACAATTTTATTTATTTATTTATTTATTTAACAAAGTATACAAACATAGGACCTTAGGTCCCACCTAGTGTTTAGTGATTTGATTTGATGAGTTTTTGCATTTTTAGATTCCTGTGGGGCCACTGATTATGTATACAAAATTTGGTTGAGTTTGGTACAAGGGCCTAGATTTTCATTTTTTGAACCTGCACCCCCCCCCCCCCATTTCGGAGGGTTAGTTTTTGCATTTTTAGACTTTTGGACTGGGGTCCTACTGATTATGTATACAAAATTTGGTTGAGTTTGGTAAATGGCCAAGATTTTCATTTTTTGACCCAACATCCACCCCCCCTCCCATTTTGGGCGGTTAGTTTTTGCATTTTTAGACTTTAGGGAGTCCACTGATTATGTATACAAAATTTGGTTGAGTTTGCTCAAATGGCCTAGATTTTTAATTTTTAACACCCCTCCAGCCCCTTTAATTTTGGGTCGATATGCACCAAAATCTAATCAGCTCTTAATCTCAATGCACCAAAACTACGTGTGAAATTTGGTTTCGATATTTTCACTAGTTTTTGTGCTAGCTCGTCCACAAAATTTGGTAACGATCAGACTAACTAACAAACGGACAACCAGACAACCAAACTAACAGACATTTTGACAAAACAATTATTATCTCAAAAAATATAATTTTTTCGATGTTCATTTATTAGAGCTTTTTTGTAGATCGAAATCCCATGGTTTCGCTCAATTTTTTTAATTAAAATAGTTTCAGCCGTTTTTGAGATATTTCGAAAAAAACAATTTTTCATGCACGATTACAATACTTGACCATACCCTGTATGGTAAAGTAAAAAGACTGATGATGAAGACCAAGCCTTCGAAAATATAGACTCAAATAAATAAAATATATACATATATATATATATATAGGAAATGATTAGGATGATGAATGATTTTTATTATGATTGGCTCGAAGGGTTAGTTGGAAGGAGATTTGCCGGGCTTGGATGGGAGATGATAATCTCTATTGGCGGCTTTAGAGCCAGTTAAAAATGCTATTTTAAATAAGAATTCGCACTAGGCAGTTGAAAATATGCTTTTAACAAAATAACGGCACAATTGCTCATTTATTGCTTCTTCTTTACATAACGTGTATACAAATTACTTCTTCGACACAAGCCGTTTCGTTCCAAATCGTTCCAAGGTTATCAGTCTGCTCATTCAAACAGAGTTTCAACCAGTGACAACTCACACATAACAACTGAATGATAACTGAATTCGCTTCGAGGAGCTGGCTTCTTTTATAACCTAATTAGCTCTAATTAGCAATTAAGCTGATTGGTTAATTCTTCCCGCGTTTTACGTGACGTATGGATAATTTTTCCCGCGCTCGATCCTTTTATAAAAGGGGCGTGTCCTTGCTGCTCACCTCTCATTTTATCAAAAGATTTTGACGTGCAAACAACAAACGTCTTTCTCAAGGCGAAAATGAATCCCTATTTTCAAAAGCACTTTACAGCGAAAGAGCGGAGAATGAAATCCCACATATATATATATATATATATATATTTTGATATATATGTATGTATTTTTATTTGCATCAAGCAGAGGACAACCTCTTTGTTTCTCTTTATTAATCATTTCTATGGCTAGCTTGCTATAACAACAAATCAAATTTTCTTTATCCAATCTGGTAATTGAACCCATGAGCAATAACAGATAAAATAACTGAAGGCTTAATTTATATATTTGTTTTAATGATTGTGATGCAAGAAGGTTTTGCCCCAAAAAGGTGCAACATCTCTAGTCCGGGGTGGGTCCTTACATTGTGAAAATAAGAAGAATAGAAAGAAATTCCAGGAATTGAGTCGAAGTTATAGGTACCTCTGATTCCAGATTTTTAAAAAACTGAAGACTATATGCCGCAGGAAAGAGACTAGCCTTTGAAAGTCATAGGGGTTAAAGAGTTGGCGAATGCGTTTATTTGATTATTATCTAATTTAATGTTAAAAAATTTGAAAATCAGGAGATCCGAACAAATGACTCTCTAAGTAAGACTAATTATTTATCGAATAAATTCAATTACTTAAAGTCCTGAATTTTATTACTTTATCTATTTTAAATTTACAAGCAACACTACCACGTTTAAAGTTTAAGCAGTTTTTCCCCCAAAACGTTTTTTTTCAGTCACAACAAAAAAAGCTCCGCTGTTTCTACTCCGAATGTTTCTACTTGAATTGAATTTGACTGAATCCATTGAATTTAAATTCTTGAAAGTAAAAAATATTACCACTCTCTTAATAGTCATTGAAACACTACCAAAACTAGATGTGATAGTAATTACTTAAAATCTCACAGTAATTCACAAATGTTATATTTATTTTTTTATTTATGATAAAAAGCTACCCTTGACTTATCAAAATTGGAAAATGTGGTCTTATTTCAAAATAATGGAATTGGTTATAAACCAACACGTCCTTCATCACTTAGAAAATAATAAAATAATTCACGATAGGCAATATGGATTTAGACAAAATCGTTCCACAGGCGACATCTTAACCTATGTCACCCACAACTGGAACAAAATTCTAGAGGCCGGAAAAGAAACCCTCGCTGTAGCCCTTGATATCTCCAAAGCTTTTGACCAGGTTTGGCACAAAAATCTTCTTGCCAAACTGACAGCCTTTGGATTCACACCAACACTTCGCAAATGGATAGAAAGCTTTCTGACAAACCGAAGTATAAAAGTTGTGGTGGATGGAACATCATCTGAATCGTTCTCCACAAACTCTGGTGTTCCCCAAGGCTCTGTAATCTCCTCCACACTCTTCCTTATTTATATAAACGACCTTATTGATCAAACGGCAAACCCCACTCATTGTTACGCCGACGATAGCACTCTACACGGCAAACGCTCTCTCCCGAATAATCGAATCAATATTGCCTCCTCAATTACTCTCGACCTAGACAAACTGAATAAATGGGGCTCTCAAAATTTAGTTAACTTTAATTCAAATAAGACTCAATGTTGTCTAATTTCTAGGCGCGAAAATAGAGATTTCCCTGATATTCACTTCGATTCGAATACCCTGAAAATGTGTGACAGCCTATCCATGTTGGGCGTCTCTGTCGCATCTGACCTGTCTTGGAATGAACACATCTCCTCTGTGGCGAAATCTGCAGCAAGGAAGATTGGCTTCTTATTCAGGTCCAAGCGATTTTACAAACCCCCACAACTTCTCACCATCTACAAGGCCCAAATCCGCCCCTGTCTCGAATACGGCTCTCATCTGTGGAGAGGAGCCTCAAAATATTCTCTTGCTACCCTTGATGCAATTCAGAAACGAGCCGTCAGGCTAATTGACGATTCTACCCTCACCGACTCCTCGACTCGCTGGCTCATCGAAGAGATGTCTCTGCCCTTTCCCTTTTCTATAGATACTATCACGGTAGGTGCTCTGATGAGATAAAATCAATAATTCCCCCAAAGCATGCTTTGCACGCAGCACACGTTTTGCCGATTCCCAACACTCTTTCGCAGTCAAATTAGAAAAGTGCCGGACCACTTCATTCGCCAATACATATATCCCCATGACTTCAAGGAACTGGAACTCTCTCCCAGCCTCCATCTTTCCTAGCACTTATAATCTTCAAACCTTCAAAACCGGAGTGCATAGACACCTACGTCTACACCCTCTCACTTAATCAACTTTTCCTTCTCTTCGGTAATGCAAGGGTCTTTCGAGATCCATAGGAGCTGCATCTTTACTGGTGCACCCCTTCTTGCATTCGATTGCATTAAAAAAAATAATAAATAAATAAAAAACCCACCAAATTTGCTCTTGAAACACTTTTTATCTTAGAGTGCGAAATATGTATATATTAATATATTATACATTTTTTTATCCACACCAGGGATGTTTTACCCTAAAACAAACTAAATAGAAAAATTTATTTTGATTATTTATGTCCATCAATTAAATTAACAAGTTGTTTTAGGAAATAAGGACAATAGCTTATGCAAATAATTTTTATTTTTTGCCAACGTTTCGTCAACTTTGGAGGACTTCCTCAGGGCTCAAACAAATTAACTTCTTTGTATATTTGTCATTTTATTAATATTCATTCTTAGCAAACACCTAAGGACAGTCATCACAAATTGACAAAATGACAAATTTAAATAGGAAAATATTTTCAATCTGTGTGATGACTGGCCTTATGTGTTTGTTAAGAATGAATATTAATAAAATGACAAACATGCAAAGAAGTTAATTTGTTTGAGCCCTGAGGATGTCATCAAAGTTGTTTAAATATTTTCAATCTGTGTGATGACTGTCCTTATGTGTTTGCGAAACGTTGGCAAAAAATAAAAAGTGTGTGTGTACTTATGTACACGCGTTAGAAGTTATACTTTTTGGCGTCTGAAAAAAATTTCAAAAAACAAAACTGCAGTAAAGATGGAAGAAAAATATTAAAATTAATCAAAAAGATTTTATTTCAGTAAAAATAGCTATACAGTCAAAATAAACAATCATTAATTATCATGTGAACGAGTCAAATATATTTTTTAAATATTTAAAATATTCTAAGCTATATCCATAGGTTCTTCTGGTAATAATTAGCTCTCCAGTAATAATTCTAGATATAATACTTACAGAATTAACCTCTAATATTTGAAAACACTCACAGTTTTTGTAACTGACAAATTTATATAATAAATATATATATTATTCAAAAATATAATATATAATTATTAAGAATTGATTATTAATATAAATAATAAATTTTACATCCACATCAACTGGCTTATTGAATTTGAAAATAACAACACGTTTTATTTATTCTATTCTGTAGCCAACTTCATCATGTTAATTTTTGGGACATCTGCGCGCGCAGGTCACAAATCCACTCTCATCCAAACGCGCCAAAAGAAGTATAACTTCAAAAATTATTTGCATAAGCTATTGTCCTTATTTCCCTACAACAACTTATTAATTTAGAAAAAATTAACTTAATTATTTTTTTTTTTAATTTCAGAATGGACCATTGTACAATTAACTCAATCATACGACTTGCCTGGAAAATTTCTTTCGCCAGCAAAACCTGATTCACGACCTCATGAAATCCATTTAGTAAGAATGACTTGTGGTTCAAAGGCAGAAATTTATCCTCCATTTGAAATTCGATTACATCCAAAATTAAAGGCGAATAAACTTTATTTTTTGGAAAGAAATGGACTTTTTATTAAAAGCAGAAATGAAAAGATTTCAAGACAAATGTCCTTCACTAGACCATGAATTAGGAGTAAGATATTTATCTTAAAATAAATAAAGCGAAATTTTGAAGGCAATATGATCATGGTAAAAACTGTTAGGAGTAAATTAAATTAAACTCCACTTTTAGAAGACCAGTGGCTGAACTGATAATAAAAGAACAAGCCATAGATGGCTGTTCTTGAAGAAAAATTGGTAGTGGATACTTTTCATCCGGATATTGGGTAAATAACTAAATCTGAGCTGTCATGGATAATTTAACTTATTACATGTCAGAAAGGTTGTATTCATTCGCTCGGGAATAGAACCTGAGTGCCAAAAATGCAATCCGGATCTGGTGCTAATCGATGGTTGCCTTTCAAGGCGAACTAATCTGATTTATAAATCACCCTAAATATTTTACTCAAAGGTTTAATCTTCATTTTCAAAATTTTGCGATCTACTGATTCTAAATTTAAACAGTTTAAATAAAGATTGATGAATGTTTCGAATTTCGGATTTCTTTGAAACTCGAAGAGCAATGGACTGACTATTCCCAAATTGAATAAAAATGTTAAAATTGCTGATAGTACCAGATTTATGATTTCTGAAGAAAATCCCGGTGGTTCGTCGCACACTCAAATGGCCTTTTTGTCACTCGAATTCGAATTCCGAGGGGGTGAATATCCCCTCTGACAAAAAAAAATCATTCAAAACACCTCAGATTCTGTAGTGACAATCTCTCGTTTCCTTAGTATCCTACTCTTCTACTAACTGCAATTGGAACTGTTAAAATGAAATCGACCTTTCAATTTTTGAAAATAAACCGAAACCCTCAAAAAATTCGATTTGAACATATGGTCTGGTTGTATGTAAGATTAGTATCATTTGATCGCAACATTTTTTAATAAGATTACATTTTTAATGTGGACTCTTTGATGGTTTGCAATTCAGTTTTTATTTATAAATTTATTTCAGAGCTATTCTATTCTATTTGCAAACTCGAAGCTTGGTGTTTTTTAATAAAAGATAAAAATGAAATACCTATATTATTTTTATTTTATCCTTATTTTCAATAAAAAACAATATTCTGATGCGAACGTGTCGGCTACTTCAGCGCTTTATATAAAATAAGCTGACGTGTTCTGATGTGGCAATCCACTTGACTTTACCTTACAACCTGGCTCCTAAAATTATTTATAATCATGTAGGGGGGGGGTTAGTTTTTGCATTTTTATACTTCTGGGGTCCCACTGATTTTGTATACAAAATTTGGTTGAGTTTGCTCAAATGGGCTAGATTTTTAATTTTTAACCCCCCCTCCCCTTAATTTTGGATCGATATGCACCAAAATCTAATCAGCTCTTAATCTCAATGGACCAAAACTACGTGTAAAATTTGGTTTTGATATTCACACTAGTTTTTGAGCTAGCTCGTTCACAAAAATTTGGTAACGCACACCTAACATTCAGACTAACTAACAGACATTTTGACAAAACAATTATTATCTCGAAAAATATAATTCTTTCGATGTTCACTTATTAGAGCTTTTTTGTAGAGCGAAATGCCATGGCTTCGCTCAATTTTTTAAATCAAAATAGTGTCAGCCGTTTTTGACATATTTCGAAAAAAGAAGGAAAAAAAAGCACTTTTTTCATGCACGATTACAATACTTGACCATACCCTGTATGGTAAAGTAAAAATATAAACAAATATGACAATCACTTTCAATTATTATATGTAGCTGTACTAAAAATCACGTATCTTTTTATATTTTATTAATAATAATAATAAAGCGGTTTGTTCTACAGCATGCGCCGTTTTCCGCATCCAACACGCCAATTCTCAATAATAATTCTCAATTCCCAATATTTTATTAATAAGGCGCTAAAGATGCCGACACGAAGTTCATCCAAACGTTCACCACAGAATATTGTTTTTTTTTATTGAAAATAAGAAATAAAATAAAAACAATATATTTATTTTTATTTTTGAGGCTGTGAGGTTTAATTAAAAATATATATTTATCATGTTTTCAAATAAAATCACATTATTTTACTTATTACTTTCTTATCAGATGTGAAAAAAGTGTTTTTATTTGAATGTTAATTAATCTGGCCAATTTTATATTTTTGCTTATGAACCCAAAATTTCTAGCCACTAGCTGATACCAATTTTTTGTACTAATCGACAATTTGTGTTCTATTATAAAAATTCAGTGTTGTTTTTTTAACCGCCAGTGTATTTCTCGAAACCTTAAGTAACAATTTCTTAATTTTTACCATTATCATATAATCTTGTTTAATTAATTTTAAGGAATGCTATAACCAGCCAATGTATTAATACATTTTTATTGATTCTTTTTTTTTCAGAAACTTTTATTATTTTGTGAAGATCTTTTTAACAAATATAAAAGTATATTTTTAGGAAATTTAACAGATGGAAAAATAAATGATGAACTTTTAAATACTGTTAAGAAAATTATAAAAGATATACCACCGTAAGGAAATAACCTTATTAAAAATATTTCTTCAATTTATAATAGAAAGTAAAGTTTTTATTTATTTTTAGAGAAATTAAAACATCTATTTGTGACAACGATTTTCGTTTACTTGAATGTGTTGCTCTAGCAGCTCCGACAATGAATCCAGCCGAATTCTTTGAGTCACTTAAGTTTATATTAAAAGATTCAAATATTGCCTTAAATGCCAAAAAAAATATAAATAGAATTATTAAAAAATATGAAGAAAAAACAACATTTAAAAGAAATCCAGTTATTCTCATTACTGATCAAGTAATTATTTTTATCTATATAATTAAATACAATTTTTTAAAAACAATTATAAAAAGTTTATTATGAGCTCGAACGGTGAAATTTTATTTTTTAATTTTTTTACAATGGATACAAACATAGGACCCCTGGTCCTACCTATAGTGTTTTACAATACTTAAGTTATAATAAGTTGAAAAACTTGACAAAATAGGCAAAATAAGTTTTTCAATGAAAAATGTATTAAACAAAGTTGCTTTTAAGAGAATAATAAACATTCTCATCATAAAAAAGTTTATTAAAAGTTCAAACGTTTTGGGAGAAATTCTTCCTTTTCAATGAAACATTTATAAACTGCATTTGCTTTTAAGATAGTTCTTTCACAAATGCAAAAATTCAAGAAGTCTTCGAAACTTGGAATATAAGTCAGTAAAGGCATAATAAACACACTGTTAAAATTTGAAGACGATTTACCACACCTAACATGAAATTGCAATTAAAAATAAAAATTTTTACACATGGTAGATTGGAAAAGGGTGGGGAAATGATTATTATTTTATTTTCTTTCATTGAAGGACTTTCACCATCTTGATGGAAAAAATATTTGTTAGAATAATATATTCGGAGTAACTTGAAAAAAATTGTAATTATTTACCTCGTAGTTTTGATAAAAAATAAAAAAAAAACATATTTGGGAGATTATTTTTAGTGGAGGGGATATAATATCAATGGCTTGGATCCATTCATAAAGAGAATATTGTAGTTTAAAAATTTTTAAGAAAAAATAAAACTGACTTCAAAAAAATTAAATGCAACAAATAAAATACACTAAAAGGTATAAAATAATTATTATCTTATTTAGTTACAACTAAACTACGAAATATTAACATGAAATTACTTTTTGAAGTCGGTGCCAAACAAACTATACCTATAAGCGAGCGTACCCACCAAACGTACTAAGATCCGTCGAGTGCGATTCATAAAAGGTATATGTTTGGCACCGATTTAAAAAGTAATTTCATGTTAATATTTCGTAGTTTAGTTGTAACTAAATAAGATAATAATTATTTTATACCTTTTAGTGTATTTTATTTGTTGCATTTAATTTTTTTGAAGTCGGTTTTATTTTTTTATTTTCAGTGATGTTATTAATAGTGATCCTATCATCAGAACTTGACCAAATTAATATTGCACCATCCCTAAGATACCCCCTTTCCAATAAAAAAAGAATCATCGAAATCGGTCCATAAACAAAGAAGTTAGTCCTGAACAAACCTAACAATAAAACACAATTGGCGGAGATATGAGGTAACATAGGCACACAAAAAAAATTCAGTCGAATAGAGAACCTCCTCCTTTTTTTGAAGTCGGTTAAAAAGTATAGTCACGTTAAAAAAACCTAAACTAAAATTTCAGCACCGTTCATTTTTATAGAGTGGTTACGAGGCTAAAACTTTTTGTGTGGATTGTTGCGAAAGAACCTCCTTAAGGACTTATATTCCAAGTTTCAAAGACTTCTTGAATTTTTGCATTTGTGAAAGAACTACCTTAAGAGAATAATATAGCATTTTCTTAAAAGTAAATTCATTTAAGGTGAGAAGGAACATTCTCTACTTTACAGTCCTTACCGTTTAATTAAAAAAAAAAATCTTCACCTTAAATTGCTTAGCATTTTATGCAGATTATTAATATCAAAAGAAAACTAATTTAAGTCAACTCGGTACGGCGTACATCTAGGTAACTAGTCCCAATATTAAATATAAAGATTTGAGAAGATATTTGTTTATCTGCCCGAAATATTAAGCGTACTTAATATGATACAAACTTGAATTATATAACATTGGTCATTCTTGCTATTGGCGAAAATCAGGAATCGCTAGGGGCGCTACTTAGGGAAAAGTAAAACTATTATCTTTATGAGAAAAAAGATATTGTTTCTCCAATTACTTTCTGACATTAGATGTCAAGAGGATGAATTTGCCTGTGATTATTCTATATATCTCAAAGTTATGTCAAATGTGCCTATTTGCTGACAGGAAGATATTGACGAGCAATTTCTCAATACTTCCATCCTCCTAAAAAGAGTGTATCAAATTTTCAAAAAAAAGAAACCACACAAAAGGTTTGTTTCTTGCAACTCATCAAAACCATTTGGAGGGAGATGTTGAAAAGTTTCGAGAATATTTAAGACTAGGTGCAAGGCCCGCCTTCTGTTGCTCTCTTGCTAGCCAGGGAGCACGCCCTGCCCCCCCCCCCCGAACTCCACCCAGCACCTACCACCCCCGCACCATGTACCCGTGCCCAACCACCGCCCCGCACCACCCCACTACGCCTCTGGACCCTCACCTGAACTCCACCGTGCCCCGTCCGCCCCGTCCCCCGGACTTCACCCCCGCGCTCTCCACCCGGAACCACCACCCCGCGCCCCACCCACCCACCCCGCACCACCCCGCTAAGCCTCTGGATCCTCACCTGAACCATCACTCCTCACTGCACCACCCCAACCCGTGCCCTCCACCCCGCACCCCACTCCGCCCCACCCCACTACACCTCTGGACCCTCACCTAAACCCTCCACCCTGCAACCCCCGTGCCCCCCCCCCCCCCCGTTTTTCATTTCTAGCCTTCTAGTGACCCACAGATTATGTATACAAAATTTGGTTGAGTTTGGTCAAAGAGCAAGAATTTTCATATTTTGACCCCCTCCCCCTTTTTGTGTGGTTTTTTAGGGAATTTTTAAACAAAAGTTGTAAGAAATCACATCCCCTACAACTTTGCTCATAATAAAATTTGCCGTAGAGTTAATAGTTTAGGAGTTATTTGATAATTTTCATTCGTGCGCCCCCCCCCCAACCCCTTCTGGGGTCAAAATATCAAAACGTTATATAGGTAAAAACTAAGTTAGAAGACATCTGATGCAAATATAAAATTTCATAATAATCCCTTCAGCCGTTTTTATGTGTCGGAAACGACGGAAACATACAGACATAAAGGAATTTTGTTGAGGGTGTTTTCGTTCATAACTTTGCTTGAAACGTGTGCAACCAAAATTTGGCGTGATTTGGACCAATGTACAGACAAAACCTTAATTTTATATATATAGATTCATCTATCATAGATTGATTTTATTTTAAGTTTAATTACGGTACATCAGAAAGACGGTATACAATAGAAATCTCTTCGCACTCAGTCTTATAAAGAAACTTAATAAATTTGAAGCGAGTGGGGAAATTATAACATACAAACTCGGAAAAGAGTCTTAAGCAATGATAGTTAGAGTCGCTGTTAGGAAAACTTATTATTTTATACACCATAATACAGGGTGCTTCAAAAAAATGTATACACACTTTGAACTTCCATAGAAAATTTATTTACCGTTCTAAAAGTTAAATTTCAGGAAAATAGAAAGCTGAAAGTCCAATGTAAATGAAACATAAATAACAAATGTTAATACTGTTCAAATTGGTGACCTGCAGCATCAATACAATTCTGAGTACGAGTCACCACTGATTCTGTACATCGTATCAAAACGTCCAATGAGATTTCTCTACACACTGCTTGAATCTCATTCCAAAGAATGTCTAGGTTACGTGGTTTACGTTTGTACACCTCATCTTTTACTGTGCCCCACAAGAAGAAATCCAGTGGTGTAAGGTCTGGAGAGCGTGCTGGAAACTCGATTGGCCCCCTGCGTCCTATCCACTGGCCCGACAAATTTTGATCCAGGTAAGCTCGTACGTCCCTGTGATAGTGCGGCGGGGCACCATCTTGTTGAAAATAAAAATCATCATTACCGTATAATGCACGAATGGCAGGAAATATGGAATCAGCAAGCATTGTTAGGTAATTAATACCAATCGAGTTTCCAGCACGCTCTCCAGACCTTACACCACTGGATTTCTTCTTGTGGGGCACAGTAAAAGATGAGGTGTACAAACGTAAACCACGTAACCTAGACATTCTTTGGAATGAGATTCAAGCAGTGTGTAGAGAAATCTCATTGGACGTTTTGATACGATGTACAGAATCAGTGGTGACTCGTACTCAGAATTGTATTGATGCTGCAGGTCACCAATTTGAACAGTATTAACATTTGTTATTTATGTTTCATTTACATTGGACTTTCAGCTTTCTATTTTCCTGAAATTTAACTTTGTAGAACGGTAAATAAATTTTCTATGGAAGTTCAAAGTGTGTATACATTTTTTTGAAGCACCCTGTATGTCATAAGGAATTTTAAATAGCTTAGAGCGTTGTTCTACTCGATTTCTGATATTTTTCTTTAATTCTATCCCCACACTTTGCTTAAGATTGTAAATTTTTTATTAAAATTATGTTAATTGTGTCTGTATCAATCAGCAACTAAATTCTTGAGCATTAGAACAAAATTTGTTCACCAATTTTATTATTTTATGTTTTCAGATGATGGATTGTATCCCATTTGAAATGTTATCATTTTTACATCAAGAGCCTATCACAAGAGGAAATTCCTTTTATATGATCTATCACCTCTTTCAAGGTTTATTTTTTATTATTAATCTATATTTCTATAAGCTTATTATAATGGGTCTATTATCAAACTGATGTTCACAAAAGATGACACTAGTTGTATATTAAGAGTAAAAAAAAAATGACATCTGTTGTATATCAAACCACAGTTAAAAATCTTTGATAATTAGTATATGTTATGTGGATGAGTTTAGAAAAAGAAAGAGACTAACTTTAAAAAGAGACCACTGACTGTGTCCCCGTCAGAAGAGGCTAATATTAATATAAAAAAAGATAATGAATTGGAAAAAAAGAAAAATGAAGATGGAAAATCTGGAGGCTCAAGAGAAGAGTGTAACTATTTTAGAAGAAGAGGGGATCTCTTGACAGTATTAATGCCAACAAAAAAGACTAGGATTACGGGAGTGGGTCCTCGACCATGGAATTATCCAGCAGCACTCGCCACCATCCAGAACAGCTGGTCACTGAGGATGGTTTTGACCAAATCCTCCATAATAATTATAAATGTAACTTACTAATCGCTACCCAAATTAAAGGCACACAAAAAATATTATTTAAAAATAAATTTACTAATAAAGAGAATTCTATTAATACTAATAAAAATATAATTTATATAGACAACAATATAGGGGAGAATAAGATACCTAACAAATCAGTTGCTCAGTAGGGTGGTGTGAAATTTTTTTTTGAATTTTGATATGCCTGACCTCTTAATAGTTGTCTTTGGGGCTCAAAACTATTCTCTAAAAATTTTGAGCTAAAATTCAAAATGTTTTTAGGTTGCACATTTTATTTAAAGTTTCAACCATATTGTGTACAGAAGGGTGGGAGTGAAAAAGCAAGATTTTAATTTTTTTTCCAAATTTTATTTCTCTTGATATTAAATAATAAAATCTTGGATTTTTCAGAAGTCGCCTTGAGGTTGCACAATTCACTTGAAGAACTGACGCTTAGACTCCAATTTCGGAATTTCCTTCCTGGACTGAATCTGGGTAATAAAACCACCTCTGGTTTCCTGGCCACAAAAAAGTTGCTGAAGCTTCAATAACTAGTTTAATATGTCTTTCAATGGCCTGTGAATGACAAGGAAACTTGGGAATATTCATTTTGAAGCGAGTTTTGATGATTTCATCCAAGTTTGATTCGAACAGCAATAGAGTGGCTGCCGGCTCATGAATGATAGCGTCATCCCAATTAATCATGCTTAAATATTCCTGTGAAGAAAAATTTAATTTGGGAATGTGAAACGGGAATATACCACTGCTCCGAATGAATCGTTTAACCGACTTCGTCATGAGAGTTTTCGCCCCTTCTTGGTTTGAAATTAAAAATCTCCCAAAAGCCAATCATGGTGCCCGACATCTACATGGAATTATCACAAAGAGCTCCTTCTTACCAGAAAAATACAAAAAGGTTGTCTTTGATGCTATCCAGAGGAATGCCTACTTTGCGCACTCGGGAAACTTAATACTAGGCATGTTGCAGGATGAAAAGCAACATATTCATGAATACGGATAATTAAGGCTAGAGGCATCATTCGGAGCAGTGGTATATGCCCGTTTCACATTCTCAAATTAAATTTTTCTTCACAGAAATATTTCAACATCATTAATTGGTAACACGCTATCATTCATGAGCCGGCAGCCACTCTACTTGCTGTCCGAATCAAACTTGCATGAAATTATCAAAACTCGCTTCAAAATGAATATCGCCAAGTTTCCTTGTCATTCACAGGCCGTTGAAAGACATATTAAACTAGTTATTGAAGCTTCAGCAACTGTTTGAGGCCAGGAAAAAAGAGATCGTTTTATTAGAACCCAGATTCAATCCATGAAGGAAATTCCGAAATTCGAGTCTAAACAACAGCTCTTTAAGTGAATTGTCCAACCTCAGAACGACTTCTGTGTAACCTCAAGACATTTGAATTTTGGCTCAAAATTTTTAGAGAATAGTTTTGAGCCCCATAGGCAACTATTAAGAGGTCAGGCATATCAAAATTCAAAAAATTTTGTTTTTCACTCCAGCCTATTGCTCAGTCACCAAACCCCCCCCCCCCCCCCCCCATAAAAATCTATTCCTACGAATCTGGTTCAAAATGACCGATTACCTGCTAACAAATCAGTATTTGTGAAAAGTTTTGAAAGTTGTTTTTGCATCAAATAGTGACTAGTGATGAAAAATTGATATATTTCTATAACGCATTATGTTGGGCGCATCAGTATCTTCTCAAAACGAAAGAGAGTTTTGCTGTGTATTTTGTTGAAACATAAAGGTGTGGTTTACTGGTGTACTATGAGCTGTTGGATTCGAAAAAAAACAATGGACCACTCTACCGAATCCATTTATTCCGTTTGAGAAAAGCTTTAGCACAAAAACGACTAGAATATGCTAACAATTATTCATTATTCTTCCGCACAATAATGTTCGATCTCATGATTAAAACAACATTGAAAACCATATGATGGGAAATATTATCCCGCCCGCTGTATTCACTAGTAATAGCTCCATCAGACTACTATATACTTGTTCCGATCTATGCCACATGGCTCTTGACTGAACACTGAGCAGCACTTCATCAATTATGAAGAGTTCAAGAAATGGCTTGATTGGATTACTTTTAAACCAGATAAATTATTTTGGGGATTCTACGGTAACTGTGGCGCCGCGATCTGACGATGGATTCTTATAATACTCACCAAAATAAGACGAAAATGAAGAATACCATTTTTCGAGATTTCTCTTGGTTTTCGAGATATCCAGTTTTAAAAAATACTGTTTTTTGTATTTATTTTCTTTTATTTTTCAATTGTTTTTTTTATAGAAACCACAGAAACCGCAGTATCACGGGTGTTCCGTGTGGCGCCGCTATCCGATGACCGATTCTTTTAGAACTAGATAAAATAAGTAGGAAATTGATAGTTTTTCTTTAGGAGACGGACTGGTATAAATATACAATTGGATGTTGATGAAGGCAGTCCAAAGTGGTTGTAAAAAAATAAAGACTATATCAGTTTTATTATTTTACATTTATTCGATAACCGACATTTCGGAGATTTACTCTCTCCTTCTTCAGGGTAACGAAAAGTCAATGAAAGTATATCAACTCATAATTACTTCCTGTCACCCTTGACAATGCCAAGAAAAACATTATAAAATTTCATCTCGATAGAAAAAGCAATTCAACAACATCCAATTGTATAAGTAGGAAAGTAAAAATAAAATTTTAAACTACAAATTTGAACTGAAATTGAGTTAATGGACTGTGATGTCTCAAATTGTCTCAAGTGAGCGCCAGTGGGCGTTGGCAATTTTCACTTTTAGAACTTTTCATAGGTTCGGTTCTATTCATCATCTCGGTTCATTTAGATAAAAAATGGGTTCCCGAACAAACTTTGGAAGGTTCGGTTAAGATATGTTCAGTTCGGCTCGGTTCTGGTCGTGTATCTTCTAACGGCTAAACACCAGCCCGAAATGAAGATACACGAGCCGAACTGAATATATTTTAACCGAACCTACAACGACTTTTACATATTCGAATTTTTTTAATTAATATTCATTTTCTAAAAGAATCCGTCGTCAGTAGCGGCGCCACACGGAACCCCCGTGATACTAAGGTTTCCGTGGTTTCTATAAAAAACAATTGAAAAATAAAATAAAATAAATAAAAAAAAACATTATTTTTTAAACTGGATATCTCGAAAACTAAGCGAAATCTCGAAAAATGGTATTCTTCATTTTCGTCTTATTTTGGTGAGTACTATAAGAATCCATCGTCAGATCGTGGCGCCACAGTTACCGTAGAATCGCCATTATTTTGGGATAGAATTGACAAGTAATCAAGAAAGTGGAAAAGATTTTAGTAAATTATGGCAATTATATTAGTACACGCCCCCTGGACCCCCCCCCCTAACACTGGATCCCCTACAATTGCACCACACTTTCTGCACCCCCCACATCCACCTCACGCCGCACCCAGTTTTTGCATTTCTAACTTTCTAATGGTCCACATATTATGTGTATATTTGTTTACTCGTACACCAATTTGCCCACATTCGTTCATATTGATAAAGATAATAAAAAAATAAATAGGAAAATAATAATAAAAAAAATAATCGTATAGGATCTGAAATAAAAACATAAAATTAAATAAGATTTGTTTCCAAGTTATATAAAAAAAAGCCACTTCAACCACTTTATTTGTAAACACACCTGTTTTGTTATGAATCCACCTTTAATGTTATGATTTACACACCTGTTAATTAAATTTTAATATAATATAATAATATTTGTTAAAACCTATTAGTGGAGTTTAAAATTAAAAAACTAATTAAAAATAAAAGATAATTGAAAAAAATGTAAACAAACTTTTTTATTGAGATTTTCATCTATCAATAATTACTTTAATTAAGAAAAGATCAATTAAGATGAAATTTGTCGAGGTCCAGACTTAGCCAGATCGCTTTCTCATCCTCAAAACTTGTTAATAGAATTTATTTCGTCAAAATCGGTAGAGCCGTTTTCAAAATAGAACTAAGATACAAATATACAAACAAATATATAAATAAATATATATACAATTTTTGCTCGTTTAGTAAGAGTAGATAGATAGATAGATATGTTCTGAAACGTTTGAAATATTTTTAAACGTTTTAATAATTGTTTTTCAAAAATCTATTTATCTATCTAAAGAATAAAACTCTCTCCCTTTTTTCTTACACTTGAAACAAGTGACCTAATGAATAAATCACAGTAACTAATAATTTTCTCAAAAAATATTTTTACTTTTCTTTTATTAATATAGAATAAAACTAATCATCATTTATTTAAAATTTCATTTATTAAAATTTGTCTCTAAAAGATTTATTCTTAATTTCAGCTCATAAAAATACAATTCAACATGGATACAAACAAATTAAAAATAAAGGCAACTATATAATTAACGATGATAAAGGTTTAGAAACAACTACAAAAAAATGGAAAAATTTTTTTGGAAGAACGTTTGCCACACTGGAAATGTCTTAAAGTTGATGATATTTCCAAAACTAGAAAAAATTATATTCGCGCACTACATGAAGATGATATTTATTTGTTAGTATATTTAATTTAAAATTATAGATCATGCTTTCACATCTTATTAGTACATGAATGGCGGCCACAGGTTGAGTTAAGGATGGCATTGCTTTATCTCTTTTGCCGCCAAATGTTCCCATTTTTCTTGTCTTTTGTTATTTTCTTATCTTTTCTATGACTGACCTTATACCGTAGCCTTAGTATTAGGTTGATGCATAATTATGGAACGTTTTTTAAAAATATTTTTATTCAGCAAAAACAATAATAAAATTTAACAAAAACATGTTTAAATGATTATTCGGGAACGTATTCACCATCTACTTCAATAACTGCTTCCCATTTGCTTGGCAGTCGGTCGATTCCACGGGCGAAGAAGTCACGATTCTTGGAGGCAATCCACGCTTTGACATCGGCCACCAAGTCATCCAAATCGTCGTAGATCTTAGTCTTTTGCCAGTTTTTCAAAGAGCGGTTGATGTGATAGTCCGTCGGTGCTTCGGTCGGTGAGTACGGCGGATGTGGGAGTAGATCCCAGCCCTTATTGGCGATGAATTCGACGACCCGGCGCTCAACATGTGGACGTGCGTTATCGTGATGGAACACGATGTGGTTCTTTTTGCGCGGTCTTTTCGCCTCTCAGCCTTGTAGTCGAGAGTTCGTGGGGGACCCATCCAGCCAATTTCCATACCTTGCCAAGCTTTTTGAGGCGTCGAACGATCGTTGATTGGTCGACATTGAAGTCTGCAGCCAGCATTCGTGTTGTAAGGCTTTCATCCTCTTCCACGGCTGTCAGAAGTGCCTGATCATCAAAATCCGATGGCCGACCTCTTCCTTCTTTATCCTCCAAACTAGTGTCACCTGATTTGAAACGGGCAAACCACTTCCGTACTGCACTATCAGTAATTGTTCCTTCGCCAAAAAGTTCGTTGAGATCGCGAAATGACTGTGCTGCCTTCCATCCTTTCTCGTAGTGGTAGAGCATAATATGACGAATATGAATATGGTTTTCGACACGCATTTTTATTAACTATAAATAGAGAAGATTGTTTTTATAAAAAAAATAAACAAAACGCCATTTTTGGCTAAAGAAAAACGCGCCAATACAAACGTTCCATAATTATGCATCAACCTAATACTTTGTCAACTGCCTTGGCATGTTCAAATAGAAGATGAGAAACATGTAACACGGTTTGTTCTAAGGCAGGCAACCGCCGTCCTATTATTGCTATCAACCCAATTCAAAACATAGGTACCCATAGAGTGACTAAACATTAGAATTTCAAATCAGGCAAAATTTTTTACCATCACGATGTGTATATTTTTTACTCAAATTTAGTTATTGTTTTCTAAGTCGGAGTTGGTTAGTCTCAATGGGTAGTTACTTGATCGGAAAGCTTATGGCACTTGGGTTCGATTCTGAGCCCCCCCCCCACCCGTAATTGCAGGCCACTATGATACGATTAACCTTATAAAATAATTTTAAAAAATGTTTCACCAAGTCATCATCATCATTGAGTATACAGTCCTAAGACTGGTTTGATGCAACAATCCGTCTCCGCTAGACTCTGTCCCCCGCCAGCTGTTTGACCTCTCTAAATGTCTCGCATCCCATATCCCCAATTATTTGGTTGAAATATTTTCTGGTCTGGTCTGGGCCTTCCCCTTTTCTTTCCTACCTCCCCCTCCAAGATATCCCTAAGCAGTCCCCCATGTCTCAGTGTGTGCCCCATCATCTGACCTCTTCTCTTCTTCAGACTCTTCCACAAGGATCTTCTTTCTCCGATTCTTCCAAGAACTTCTTCATTTGTAATTTTATCCATCCATTTGATATTCATCATTCTTCTGTAGCACCACATTTCTGAAAACCTCTAATCTCTTTCTCTCCGCTTCTCTAATTGTCCAGGTTTCACACCCGTACATGGCTATGCTCCATACATATGTCTTCAATAGCAACTTCCTGTTTTCTAAGCTGATTGAGGAGGAGCATAGTAGTTTTTGTTTTGAATTAAACCCCATTTTTGCTTGGGCAATTCTTGATTTAATTTCGTTTTCGCTCCTCCCATCCCATGTTATTTTACTATCCTAGGTAGCGGAATTCCTTAACTCCTTCTAGGTTTTCTTGGTTAATTTTGATGCATTCCTGTCTCGTTTTTGTTCTTTTTTTGTACAATACTAGGACCTTGGTTTTATTCTTGTTTAGTTTCATTTTGATTTCTTCTCTTAGAATTTGGTTAATTCCATTCAGAGCGTCCTCTAATTCTTTTTTGCTGCTTCCTAGAAGGGCAATGTCATCGGCAAATCTTAACATAGCGATTTTTGACCTTTGGATTTCGATACCTGATTCAAATTTGTCTTTGAATTCTTTAATCGCTTCTTCTAAGTATAAGTTGAATATCATGGGTGACGGCACACATCCTTGTCTTACACCTTTTTTTATTTTGGCTTCTCTTTTCTCATCTCCAATATTTATTTATTATTGCCATTATCACCAAGTACCAACACCAAATTCCTTAAAAACTATTATATAATAACACCTATAACAATTCTAATTTTTGATTGAATTATATATTACACTTTCATCTGAATTCATTTCCTTAGTAAGATTTAAAATTTACACTCCCTCGGGAACGCACAATCAAAATGTAGAGCCGGCGTTGGTATCCTATAAAATAGTCCACTTCACCCTCCTCTTCATTCTCATCTTCGCAATTGCTCTGGTCACTATCAGAATCCCCTTCTCGTTTCACACTGACTTTTTCATTCGGCTCGTCAACTTCACTGTCACTCTCGCTATCTGCCGCATCCTCTTCACTACATTCCTGATCAAAAAAAGTTTCTGCAACTCTTCTACATTATTCGGGTTGTTTGTGTCATACATTTTTCTCTTTGACTCTGCACTATTTATCTCGCATATTTTTAGTCTAAACTAGTGCTTCCCAACTTTTTTCATGCCACGGGCCCCTAAATCTGAAAAATAATCCCTGGACCCCCGAAAAATGAAACATTTTAGTCGTCAAAAAATGAGGCTCACAAAACAATTTAATGATATGGCTGCGGTTGCATGTTTTTACACAACAAATCAATATCTGATTCAAATGCAGAAATGCTAACTCTCAAAGAATCTTCCAAACTCTCCGTGGAAAGGCATAATCTGTGCTTATTTTACACGCTTTATATTAACTTCACCTGTATGTATGTATGTATATATGTATTTATCTATGTATCAACGTGACTTTTGTTCTGTTAAATTCCGGAAACTTTTCTCTATAAAAATAATTGTTTACATACTCAATTTAAATATAATAAAAATATTAAAAAAAAACAAAAAATAAAAAACATGCTTCTAAAAAGTACAAAATAATGTAATACTTAATCAAAAAGTGTGGGTCGCAGAAACTTGTAATTAATTTCGACAAAGTGTCCCACGCTTTTTGATTAAGTGTTACATTATTTTATACTTTTTAGAAGCATGTTTTTTTTTTTGTTTTTTTTTTTAAATTATTTATTTTTTTATTTTTTATTCTTAATTATTTTAATAGAGAAAAGTTTGCGGAATTTAACAGAATGAAATGAATTTATTTTTATTATTTTTTTATAATTTTTTTTTAAATTGCTTAAGTAAACAATTATTTTTATAGAGAAATGTTTTCGGGATTTTAATAGAACAAAAGTCACATTGATACATTGATAGATATATACATAAGGTGAAGCAAATATAAAGCATGTAAATATACATTTCATTCTGTTAAATTCCGCAAACTTTTCTCTATAAAAATAATTAAGACTAAAAAGTAAAAAAATAAATTATTCTAAAAATTCTAAAATATTTAATCAAAAAGGGTGGGGCACTTTGTCGAAAGTAATTAAAAGTACATGTTTCTACTCCTCACACTATTATTACATTATAAAATATATTTTAGAATTTTTAGAAGCGTGTTTTTTAGTTTTTTTTTAAATATAATTTATTTACACGCTTTAAATTATCTTCACCTGTATGTATGTATGTATTTATCTATTAATGTGACTTTTGGTCTGTTAAATTCAGCAAACATTTCTCTCTAAATAAAGCGTGTAAAAATAATTGTTTACCTACTCTATTTAAATGAAATTATATAAAAATAAAAACATTTCATTCTGTTAAATTCCGCAAACTTTTCTCTATAAAAATAATTAAGACTAAAAAGTAAAAAAATAAATTATATTTAAAAAAAACTAAAAAACACGCTTCTAAAAAGTACAAAATAATGTAATACTTAATCAAAAAGCGTGGGAAACTGTCGAAATTAATTAAAAGTACATGTTTCTGCGGCCCACGCTTTTTGATTAAGTATTACATTATTTTGTACTTTTTAGAAGCGTGTTTTTTAGTTTGTTAAAATATAATTTTTATTAAAAGTAATGAAGAAAATAATGTTTCATATATTTATGTAGTCGCAAAAGGAATTAGGATTACCAAGGCTTCTTTTGCAATAGACAGAAATTTTAAAAAATGTTTTCATAAATAAATATTTGTACTTTCTACTGAAAATTTTCGCGGACCCCAGGTTGGGAAGCACTGGCCTAAACTACTATATTCATAAGAATATCTAATCTGAAACGATACTTTCTCTTAAGTTTTAAATTGATTGTTCAAATCTAGAATTCCTAAAGGGAAATTTATAAACTTTGCTATTTTTTTTATTTCTTTTAGGTATTATGGACATGGTGCTGGAGTTGATTTATTTCCTTTAAAAAATGTATCCAAAATAAGAATTAATTCAACTGTTTTATTGATTGGTTGCTCTACAAGTTTTAATAAATTGCGAGGCGAAAACGTCGAAGGCTATTCTCCCGCCCATTATTATCAAGCCGCTCTCGCGTAAGATTTTTTATAATGAATTTGATTAATTTTGGTAGCCAACTAACAATTTACATATTTTTTTAACAATTACTACTAGACTATTCTTTAAATATTTATTATTATTAATATATTTTTTTCCAGACCTTGTGTCGTCGGATCATTATGGCCAGTGTTAGATTTGGAATCGTCTAAATATTTTATGACTTTAAATACATTATGGTGTGATGTAAATAGAAAAAGAGAGGATAATCTTCTTTTAGCTATGCAGCAAGCAAGGGAGTCTGTTAAGAAGTATACTTTTAAAGCAGCATTTATTGCTATGGGTATTCCAGTTAAATTGTCATGTAATGATTCTTGAGATTTTCATTTATATATATATATCTTAAACGTCGTAATCCTCTTTCCAGAGGAGCCGTGACCCTATATATATATCTTTTCAATTTCTCATAATATATATATATATATATACAGGCCCGTGCCTGGCGGGTGTTCATTGCGTGCGCCGCACGCAGGCGTTCAAATCGCCAGAGATGTTTTTTGTTTTTTATGAAATTAAAATATGAAATTTGTAAATAGAAACAATTTTTCAAATCATTTATATTTGTTTTTTTTTATAAATTTCATATTTTAATCTCATAAAAAACAAAAAAATCCCTGGCGATTTGGACGCCTGCGTGCGGCGCACGCAATGAACACCCGCCAGGCACATATATAATATTTATGATTATGTATATAGCTATAATATAAATATACAAATTATATACCTGTTATTGAAATTAAATATTTTATAAATATACTTTATATATAAATATTCATATTTTTTATCTATTTTAATTTCTCATTAATACTACAACATTGAAAAAGTTTTTCCTTTTTTACTTTACCATGACGTTAATTTTGATGAATATACAATTGCAATCGTACTATCGTACAGAAAAAATTGGGGTATTTTAGGATTACGTTTAAAAAAATCAAACAAGATTATGGGTGGCCACTAACACCTGCTTGTCCGTCTGCCAGCATTGCAGTTCGTAAACCAAATAAGATAGAGAGTTGAAATTTAGAACTTATATCTTTTCAATTCTCTGAAAAATCAACAAAATGCTAAATCAATGTGTATAAATTTGAATTAATAAATAGCGAGTGTTGCTCTCTAAGGGAATATCTTGCAAACCGCCCAGGGGCAGCGCTCGCTGGTCAGTGAGTTGAGTGAGTTGAGTCGTGACTTGCCAAGCAGATTGATTTTGATTGAGTTGAGTTGAGTTTATGACTGCGCTTGCAGATTGAATTTTGATTGAGTGTAGAGAATGTTGATATATTGTTGAGTAGAAACGCTCGTTAGCCATTGAAACGTTATTTTATTTTATTTAAATTGTTTGGTGCTTAAATCTCAATTGTTTATGTACTAAATTTGATTTAATCAACTAAATTGAGAATTGTGGATTGGTTAAAAATTAATTTTAACCTTTTATTGAATTTGGAGAAGAAACCAAACTTGAACCATATCATATCATCGGAGAAAAACCCTAGTGAACCGAATTGCCACAAAGAAGTCTGCATTCGACCACGCCATCGCCATTTGTATAATATCTCATTTTCGTATGTACAAAATCAGCATTTTCTCTCATTAAAACCATTGTTAATATTCATATCACAAATCTTTGCCTTTTATTTATTGAAGAAGGAGAAATACACCTTCCTTTTATTCTTAATTTAAGATATACAGTCCACACCATTAATTAAACCCGGATCTTCAAGCCAGAGCTTTCCAGCCCAGCAAGAAGATTATTTTGGAATTTATCCTCAGTTCATTTCTCATATGATCAGGAAACCTCAAAATTATACACAATGCTAAATCAATAAAATGCAAATCTTAACATAGCGATCTTTTTTACCTTGAATTTCGATACCTGTATCAATTCTGTCTTTGAATCTCTTTAATCGCTTCTTCTATGTATAAGTTGAAAATTATGGGTGACAGCACACATCCTTGTCTTAAGCCCGGTTCACACCAGGCGTTTTTTGTGGATAGAAATCTAGATGGCTGGAGAGGCTTAAAATGACGTCACAGAGGGCTGGGAAGCTGGCTAGCTTGTTGGATTTTGTGAATAGAACATGTTCTATTATCTCCTGATAGATTGCTTGGAAAATTAGGGAGAGAACCAATCGGAAAGCAGTATTTTATCGCGTGGGTGACATGCGCATGGTAAACCAATCGGGAAGCAGAATTTGCATGACATGCGCAGATGGTATATTTTATTTATGTTTTTAAATTTTCAAATGCAAAACGTTTCTATTGCGAAGAATAAAGAAAATGGATATAAATATATATATATATTATAATATATATATATTTATATAAATAATTTATATATAAATTATATATAGGTATATAAATGTATAAATATCATTTAAATATATATATATGTCGTGGCCACATCGTAGAATTGACCATTTCATGAAACGCTCGAGAATTTCATGAAATGTTCACATTTCATGATGTGGCCAACTTAATTTGACCAGATCATTAAATCGTGAACATTTCTTGATTTTGTCATCCACGATTGGCCATATCGTAAAATAGGGTGTCCATAAAATATTTAATAAGAATCCAGAATATGTTACAATCTTGTTTATTGTTCTTTAACAATTTGACATATAGGGCGATGAGGGGATCTCTCCTTAATTTTTACACTTTCAGCAGAAGAACATATAGAGCGGGTGGCGTATGATTATTAATTGTAAATACAAAAAAAAAAAGAAATGTGAAATGTGAGTCAGGATTAATCCTGGCTCTCTCATCCACCCGCTCTGAATCTGAATTTATTTGTTCTGAAGCTGAAAGTGTGAAGTTTGTGTAATGAACTTTATCTTTGTAAGAGGCGGCCCGCTCCTCGGAGGCCCAATAAACAAAATTATAAAATCAAAAAAAAATTATAAAATCAGACAAACATTTAACTAGGGACTTTAGGAAATATTAAAAGAATCTTAAAATACAACATACCAAATCTAAAATGCCACAATGTAGAAAAAATATTATTTTAATTTAAGTTACCTATTCATTTATATAGGTTCCTAATATTATCCTTACAAAATTAAACATCAAACACTTCAAGTTACATAATTATTTAGAAAACAAAGAAATATTTAAGTGTAAAGGCATCACTACAGGTCTCTTTTAAGTGCCAATCTTTTATCAGTATCTCACTGCCTGCCTTTATCCTGTCTTAATATGATTTGTCACCAGAGCAACTGACTTAGTCATTGACCTGAGGATTGAAAATATACTTGATTGACTAATGGATTTACTAAAAGAAAGATCAATACAATGCAATTATTAATATTAATGAATATAATAATATAAATATTATTAGAAAGTTTAGAAATAAAGGTTTATAAAACATATTGAAATATGAAATATTATTAATATTATTTACAATATTTTTATTAAATCAAACCACGTAATAGAACCGTGCAAACGACTCCGGTTCGGTTAATATATATATTCCGAGCCGAACTGAATATATATTAACCGAACCTCGGAAAGTTAAGTCCGGACGGGGTGTGTTTTGGACTCCCATTTTTTTTTCTAATCAAACACACATTGAAAACCGAACCAGCCAATCGTCGGGCGGGGTGTGTTTGGGGCTCCCATTTTTTCCTAATCAAACACACATTGAAAACCGAACAGCCAATCGTCGGATATAAATAATAGTGAAAAAAGCACCTTGGACTCTTGTATTTCAGTGAAGAAAAAAAATGAGGGCATCTGATTTTCGGTTCAGCCAAAAGTATTGCTGTATAAAAACAGTGTCAATTGAAAAAGTATGTTTAATGAGACTCCTTTTATATGAACTATATATTTTCAAATGAGCGATTTGAATTCCCGCTCTCTTTTATTATAATATATATAAAAATAATGATTTATCGCCAAGTTGACATTCATTAGTTCAGCGCGACAAGGGGTAATGGTGCGCCACTGGTGGGAGAACACTGATGACACATTGATTTCCTCATTTACTAACAAATTATTCACTTTTTCACTAAGAGTAACAACATTGTTTTCAGCGGCTTCCATGTTGACACATAAACAAAACGCTTCCAGCGCCTCTACCGGTAATTAATGTAACCATTTTACGATATGATCAAATAATCTTGACCATTTCATGAAGTAGCCGCGCGTTTTGTTGACCATATCGACAAACGATTTCTTATCATTGATCTGGCCAAGGCACATCATGATGTGGCCAATAGACATTGAAACATTTCATGAAATGGTCAATTCTACGATGTGGCCACGACATATATATATATATATATATATATATATATATATATATATATATATATATATATATATATATAATGGTATTTTTTATTTCTTTGTATTTTTTTTAAATTTTGTCATTTTTTTTGGATACACATAAGATTAAAGATAAGAGTAAATAAATATTATATTTAATATTGATTTACTATGAGCTAAGGATACTAGTCACTTATTTCACATTCAAAATTAAAAAATTAAAAGATATAAAAAAATTTCTTTTTTCAATATATATATTTCGGGCTATCAACTCCATCTTCAGAAGTACAGAAAGTAACGGATGGGTTGATAGTCCGAAATATATATATTGAAAAAGAAAAAATTTATATCTTTTAATTTTAAAGTGAAATAAGTGACCTAGTATCCTTAACTCATAGTAAATCAATATTAAATATAATATTTATTTACTCTTATCTTTATTAAAGATGTTTCACCTTGCACCAACACCACAATCTCTACTAATTACACATAAGATTAAATGTAAACTTAATTTCATGCAACACAAATAGTTTAATAAAAATCTATTATTATCTGAATTAATATTTAATTTTCACATCTTTCCCAAATACATTTCACAAAACCGTTTTTTTTACTTTATCCAATGCGAAGCATGGGTAAAGTATTGTAATCGGTCTCGAGGCAAGCGCGACTTCAAAGGGTCCTCAGGTAAAGACTACGGAACCCATGGACTCAATTAAAGACACAAATTGTAGTATTCAATTAGGTTGAATTTTAGCACGTGACGGTTTTGCCAAAAATTACATGGGGTCTCGTCGAGAGGCCAAAAAGTGCCATTTTTTCATTTAGTGCGTGCGGTTGGATGGATGGATGGATGTTATCGTTTTTTTGACCCGCGAATTTTTCCGCACCGTTGCACCGATTGAAATGAGATTGAAAACCTACTTCATGTCGTTTAACGAAAAAATGAAGCGCTGATTGGTTTTTTGGTACATATCGGCCCACAAACATTAGTACTTTTTTAGTATTTTCTAAATATCTTGAAAATGACTTGACCAACTTTGATGAAATTTAATATCCTAATTAAGTACCTTGGGGACCACAAAAAAGGCTAAATAAAGTTTTTAGTAAAATTATATTTTAAATTACTTTACTCTAGAGTAAGATAGTACTTTTTTTTTAATTCTTTAAAATTTATTCATTTGATCGTTTTAATATAGCTCATTTAACATTGCTTAAGTAAGTATGGATAGGCTTCTCTCGTGAAATTTCTAAATTCTAAAAAATTTGGGAGAAAATTTTGCATAAGTAACCATAGCAACTGCGTTGTTTTCTTATTCGTTATCTTTGCTGAAGACAGAGAAATCTAGTTAAATCAAACAATAGTGATTGATTCTCATCTAGTACTTGAGGAATAACCATTCTATATTGGATTTTTGACGTTTCGGTTTTATTGGTAACCATTGTTGAAGATATAGAGTACAAAATGAATAAAAAAGTAATAATTGCAGTTCGTCTACTACCTCTTCAATTATATTATTGCCAGTCATTTTTTTGACAACTGTTGAGCGATTGTGTGCGTATGCATCTGATCCTGCTTTTAGAATAAACCAGCCTTACTGCAAATAGCAGATGTGAAGCCAACAACTAAAAATCCATCACGACATCTAGCGGCAGCCAAGCCCTCAAGGAAAGCCATCAAGGCTACCATCAGCGAAAAACGCCTGGTGTGCACCGAGCTTTACACCTTTTTTTATTTTGGCTTCTCTTTGCTCATCTCCAATATTTATTATTGCCGTCTGGTTTTGGTATAGATTGTAGATTAGTCTTCTCTCCCTGAATTTTATTCCCGCCTGTTTTAAGATTTTAAACATAATTTCCCAATTGACGTTATCGAATGCTTTTTCTAGGTCTATGAATCCGATGTAGACAGATTCTTCCCTGATAAAAGCCCTTTCTATTAGTAGCTAAGTGAGAGAGAATTGCTTCTCGGGTGCCTCTGTTTCTTCTAAAGCCGAACTGGTCTTCCCCCAGAAGAGATTTAGGGATTGGATAGGAGTCGAAGGTATCTGTGGATGCTGGTCTTGAAAGACTGTGGGCCTCGTAGCCATTATTTCATTAAAAGCATGTTTCCAATTGCCTCTGGCAAGTTCGTATTTTTAAAAAGCATAGTTTTAACTGCCTAGTGCAAATTCTTATTTAAAAAGCATTTTTCTGGCTTTAACGCCGCCAATAGAGATTATAATCTCCCATCCAAGCCCGGCTCATATCTTTCCAACTAACCTTTCGAGCCAAACATAATAAAAATCATCCATCATCTTAATCATTTCCTATATATATTTTTAGTTGTTAACCCATCATTAGAGATACAAAAGTAAAATATGATTTATTGTAGCTCCTGATGGTGGGTTGACAGCCGGAAATATATATATTGAAAAACTCTCTCCTTTTTTTCTTACAGATGAAACAAGTGATCTAGTGAATAACTCATAGTAAATAATAATTTTCAAAAAAAAAATACTTTTACTATTCATTTATTAAAATTAAATTTTTCTGTTAATAAGCGGGTTTTAAAATAATAAATTAATATCTTCTCTAAAAATAAAAAAACAAAAAAAAACAAAAAAAAAACAAAAAAAAAACACCATGTTTTATTTACTTTCACTTAAAATAATGAAAAGTTAAACTCAAATATTAGTTTCACCAAATTAAACTATAACTATAGATATACTGGTCGTCAAATAGAATTAATAGGAGTATTATATTTTACTTATGGAAAGTGGTGTAGGTTTTAGGTGAAACATGATGTTAGTTAATAGAGTAAAGCAAGGGTCCCAACCCGCGGCCCGCCGAGATGTTTTCTGCGGCCCGCCAACAGCACTCTCAATAACGACAAAAAATAATTTTTAGATTTTGATTTTTTTATAACATTAAATTTTAAAATTGAAGAAAATAACAGTTCTAGTGGGGGGGGGGGGGGGGCGTCGAGATCAAAAGCAGATCTTATATACCGGCGACTGCCCCCCCCCCCCCCCCCCCCCCCCCCGAAATCAGAGGGTCTGGATCCGCATCTGGGTCCGGCCCGCTGTTGAGAAAAAAATTTTGGCCCTTGGTTTGTAAAACGTTGAAGACCCCTGGAGTAAAGGGTGTGTAGTTTCACACTGTGAAACTACACACCCTTTACTCTATTAACCCAGGAGTATTATATTTTAGGTAAACATTATAAAATGCTACCCGTATATTGGTCTCTTATCTATCTATCTACTCTTATTAAACGAGCAAAAATTGTATATATATGTAGGATTTCATTTTCCGCTCTTTCGCTTGTGGGGTGCTTTTGAAAATGGGGATCCGTTTTCGCCTTGGGGGGGACGTTTGCAAGTCGGGGTCCTTCGATAGAATGACTGATGAGCAGAAAGGACACACCCTTTTATAAGAATGGAGCGCCAAAAATTATGCTTACGTCACATAAAACGCGCGGAACAATTAACCAATCAGCTTAATTGCTAATTAGAGCTAATTAGATTATAAAAGAAGCCAGCTCCTCGAAGCGAAGTCAGTTATCGTTATCCAGCCGACAGTTGTCATTTGCCAGTTGTGAGAAGTGATTTGTATACACGTTCTGAAAAGAAGAAGCAATAAATGCGGGCATTGTGCCGTTATTTTTGTCGAAAGCATACTTTCAATCGCCTAGTGCGAATTCATTATTTGCGAAAGCATATTTCAAACTGGCTCAAAAGCCGCCAATAGAGATTATCATCTCTGAAGATCACCTCCAATCCAAGCCCGGCAGATCTCTTTCCAACTAACCCTTCGAGCCAATCATAATCAAAATCATCCATCATCTAAACCATTCCCTATATATATATATATATACGAGCCCCGTCCCATCTAAATTGGCCCACCAATATTTTTTTCTTTTTTAAATAAAAATTATGCTAATTCACGGTAAATTTAATTTAAATATTTATTTTTATTATCATTTGGAACAACATTTTAAACATTTTAAACTATTTAAAACATTTTATTGTAACATTTAACTTAAAATTATTGTTTAATTGTTAAAAACATATTTTTATATAAAAAATAGTTCTTTGCTTTTCACGAATGATTCACTTAACACAATATAAGACTTTCTCGAGGAACTCGAAGTAACGCGACCTCGATGCAGTGAACGAAGGAATAGTCCATTCTTCAGTAGCATAAATAGCTCGAAGGGATGACTGAAGAAGAAGTTTGAAAGATTGACTTCATAATCCACGATGTATTTAGAAGATGTTTTTCTGAAAAAAATTAATAAAATTCGATTAAAATGAGTAATATAATATAAGCGATAAAAAAATTAAGAATACAAACTAAACGATTAATATAATTATAACTAAATAAATTATTTATTTTATGATTGCCATCAATTATGTATATTTTATCATGACTAATTTTTTGTTTCGAAATGATTGTATTTCTGCTCTTGGTGATTTAAACCAAAAAAGAAATGTTTTATTAACTTAGTATATGAGGTCAGGTGGGAGTAACTGGGCCAGCTTCTTTTGTTTTCCCAAGGATATTACTCCATATTTTTTGTCTATAACTAAGCTTCCTCACAATTTATAGATCTCGTGACTATATTAATTGAAAGATGAAATTTTCTTCAAATAATCTATGATACTTTCAACTTTTGATTATTCAAAATTTTGGAATTATCTTAAGTTGAATGTAAAGTTTTGCGGTTGGCCCAGTTAAACGAGTTGTGGGTTAATTGGTCCAGCCCAGCCTATTTGCTGTTTTTTTAATTTTTTAACATCTTTTGAGCAGTTGGACATGTTCCCCTATCCCTCAAGACCCTGGCCGTAGGTAAAATTAGTAAAATCAGGCTAATTGACGATTCTAACCTCACCGACACCCTCGACTCGCTGTCTCATCGAAGAAACGTCTCTGCCCTTTCCCTTTTCTATAGATACTATCACGGCAGGTGCTCTGATGAGATAAAATCAATAATTCCCCCCAAAGCATGCTTTGCACGTAGCACGCGTTTTGCCGACTCCCAAAACTCTTTCGCGGTCAAATTAGAAAAGTGCCGAACAACTTCATTCGCCAATTCATATATCCCCATTCATATATACCATCTTCAGGACCATCATTGATCTTGAACTCATATTTATTTATTTCAAAAGCTGAAAGGTAGTTCAAATAATTCAAAAAATTAAAATAAAACAATATACCATGTCCAGATCCATCATTGATCTTGAACTCATATTTATTTATTTATTTCAAAACCTGAAAAGAATAGTACTTCAAATAATTCAAAAAATTAAAATAAAATATTATACCATCTACAGAACCATCATTGATCATGAAATCATATTTATTTATTTCAAAACCTGAAAAGTACTTCAAATAATTCAAAAAATAAAAATAAAACAATGCATACCATGTCCAGATCCATCATTGATCATGAACTCATATTGATTTATTTCAAAACCTGAAAGGTACTTCAAATAATTCAAAAAATATAAATAAAACTTTATACCATGTCCAGATCCATCATTGATAATGAAACCATTATTATTTATTTCAAAACCTGAAAGGTACTTCAAATAATTCAAAATATTAAAATAAAACAATATACCATGTCCAGATACATCATTGATCTTGAACTCATATTTATTTATTTCAAAACCTGAAAGGTACTTCATATAATTCAAAAAATTAAAATAAAAAATTATACCATGTCCAGATCCATCATTGAACGTGAACTCATATTTATTTATTTCAAAACCTTAAAAGAATAGTACTTCAAATAATTCCAAAAATTAAAATAAAACAATATACCATGTCCAGATCCATCATTGATCATGAAAATTATTATTTATTTCAAAGCCTAAAAAGTACTGGAAATAATTCAAAAAATAAAAATAAATCATTGCATACCATGTCCAGATCCATCATTGATCATGAACTCATATTTATTTATTTCAAAACCTGAAAGGTACTTCAAATAATTCAAAAAATTAAAATAAAACAATATACCATGTCGAGATCCATCATTGATCATGAAATTATTGGTTTTTATTTCAAAGCCTAAAAAGTACTTCAAATAATTCAAAAAATTAAATAAAACATTATACCATCTCCAGATCCATCATTGAACATGCATTCATATTTATTTATTTCAAAACCTGAAAAGAAAACTACTTCAAATAATTCAAAAAATTAAAATAAAACAATATAGCATGTCCAGATCCATCATAGAACATGAACTCATATTTATTTATTGAAAAACCTGAAAAGAAAAGTACTTCAAATAATTCAAAAAATTAAAATAAAAAATTATACCATGTCCAGATCCATCATTGAACGTGAACTCATATTTATTTATTTCAAAACCTGAAAAGAATAGTACTTCAAATAATTCCAAAAATTAAAATAAAACAATATACCATGTCCAGATCCATCATTGATCATGAAAAGTATTATTTATTTCAAAGCCTAAAAAGTACTGGAAATAATTCAAAAAATTAAAATAAAACATTATACCATCTCCAGATCCATCATTGATCATGAAATCATATTTATTTATTTCAAAACCTGAAAGGTACTTCAAATAATTCAAAAATATTAAAATAAAACAATATACCATGTCCAGATCCATCATTGAACATGAACTCATATTTATTTATTTCAAAACCTGAAAAGAAAAGTACTTCAAATAATTCAAAAAATTAAAATAAAATATTATACCATCTACAGAACCATCATTGATCATGAAATCATATTTATTTATTTCAAAACCTGAAAAGTACTTCAAATAATTCAAAAAATAAAAATAAATCATTGCATACCATGTCCAGATCCATCATTGATCATGAACTCATATTGATTTATTTCAAAACCTGAAAGGTACTTCAAATAATTCAAAAAATAAAAATAAAACTTTATACCATGTCCAGATCCATCATTGATAATGAAACCATTATTATTTATTTCAAAACCTGAAAGGTACTTCAAATAATTCAAAATATTAAAATAAAACAATATACCATGTCCAGATACATCATTGATCTTGAACTCATATTTATTTATTTCAAAACCTGAAAGGTAATTCATATAATTCAAAAAATTAAAATAAAAAATTATACCATGTCCAGATCCATCATTGAACGTGAACTCATATTTATTTATTTCAAAACCTGAAAAGAATAGTACTTCAAATAATTCCAAAAATTAAAATAAAACAATATACCATGTCCAGATCCATCATTGATCATGAAAAGTATTATTTATTTCAAAACCTAAAAAGTACTGGAAATAATTCAAAAAATTAAAATAAAACATTATACCATCTCCAGATCCATCATTGATCATGAAAATCATTATTTATTTATTTCAAAACCTGAAAGGTACTTCAAATAATTCAAAATATTAAAATAAAACAATATACCATGTCCAGATACATCATTGATCTTGAACTCATATTTATTTATTTCAAAACCTGAAAGGTACTTCATATAATTCAAAAAATTAAAATAAAAAATTATACCATGTCCAGATCCATCATTGAACGTGAACTCATATTTATTTATTTCAAAACCTGAAAAGAATAGTACTTCAAATAATTCCAAAAATTAAAATAAAACAATATACCATGTCCAGATCCATCATTGATCATGAAAAGTATTATTTATTTCAAAGCCTAAAAAGTACTGGAAATAATTCAAAAAATTTAAAATAAAACATTATACCATCTCCAGAACCATCATTGATCATGAAATCATATTTATTTATTTCAAAACCTGAAAGGTACTTCAAATAATTCAAAAAATTAAATAAAACATTATACCATCTCCAGATCCATCATTGAAGATGCATTCATATTTATTTAATTCAAAACCTGAAAAGAAAAGTACTTCAAATAATTCAAAAAATTAAAATAAAATATTATACCATCTACAGAACCATCATTAATCATGAAATCATATTTATTTATTTCACAACCTGAAAAGTACTTCAAATAATTCAAAAAATAAAAATAAATCATTGCATACCATGTCCAGATCCATCATTGATCATGAACTCATATTTATTTATTTCAAAACCTGAAAGGTACTTCAAATAATTCAAAAAAATTAAAATAAAACAATATACCATGTCGAGATCCATCATTGATCATGAAATTATTGGTTTTTATTTCAAAGCCTAAAAAGTACTTCAAATAATTCAAAAAATTAAATAAAACATTATACCATCTCCAGATCCATCATTGAACATGCATTCATATTTATTTATTTCAAAACCTGAAAAGAAAACTACTTCAAATAATTCAAAAAATTAAAATAAAACAATATAGCATGTCCAGATCCATCATAGAACATGAAATCATATTTATTTATTGAAAAACCTGAAAAGAAAAGTACTTCAAATAATTCAAAAAATTAAAATAAAATATTATACCATCTACAGAACCATCATTGATCATGAAATCATATTTATTTATTTCAAAACCTGAAAAGTACTTCAAATAATTCAAAAAATAAAAATAAATCATTGCATACCATGTCCAGATCCATCATTGATCATGAACACAGTATTGATTTATTTCAAAGCCTAAAAGGTACTGGAAATAATTCAAAAAATTAAAATAAAACATTATACCATCTCCAGATCCATCATTGATCATGAAATCATTATTTATTTATTTCAAAACCTGAAAGGTACTTCAAATAATTCAAAATATTAAAATAAAACAATATACCATGTCCAGATACATCATTGATCTTGAACTCATATTTATTTATTTCAAAACCTGAAAGGTACTTCATATAATTCAAAAAATTAAAATAAAAAATTATACCATGTCCAGATCCATCATTGAACGTGAACTCATATTTATTTATTTCAAAACCTGAAAAGAATAGTACTTCAAATAATTCCAAAAATTAAAATAAAACAATATACCATGTCCAGATCCATCATTGATCATGAAATCATATTTATTTATTTCAAAACCTGAAAGGTACTTCAAATAATTCAAAAAATTAAATAAAACATTATACCATCTCCAGATCCATCATTGAAGATGCATTCATATTTATTTATTACAAAACCTGAAAAGAAAAGTACTTCAAATAATTCAAAAAATTAAAATAAAATATTATACCATCTACAGAACCATCATTGATCATGAAATCATATTTATTTATTTCACAACCTGAAAAGTACTTCAAATAATTCAAAAAATAAAAATAAATCATTGCATACCATGTCCAGATCCATCATTGATCATGAACTCATATTTATTTATTTCAAAACCTGAAAGATACTTCAAATAATTCAAAAAATTAAAATAAAACAATATACCATGTCGAGATCCATCATTGATCATGAAATTATTGGTATTTATTTCAAAGCCTAAAAATTACTTAAAATAATTCATAAAATTAAATAAAACATTATACCATCTCCAGATCCATCATTGAACATGCATTCATATTTATTTATTTCAAAACCTGAAAAGAAAACTACTTCAAATAATTCAAAAAATTAAAATAAAACAATATAGCATGTCCAGATCCATCATAGAACATGAACTCATATTTATTTATTGAAAAACCTGAAAAGAAAAGTACTTCAAATAATTCAAAAAATTAAAATAAAATATTATACCATCTACAGAACCATCATTGATCATGAAATCATATTTATTTATTTCACAACCTGAAAAGTACTTCAAATAATTCAAAAAATAAAAATAAATCATTGCATACCATGTCCAGATCCATCATTGATCATGAACTCATATTTATTTATTTCAAAACCTGAAAGGTACTTCAAATAATTCAAAAAATTAAAATAAAACAATATACCATGTCGAGATCCATCATTGATCATGAAATTATTGGTATTTATTTCAAAGCCTAAAAATTACTTAAAATAATTCATAAAATTAATATAAAACATTATACCATCTCCAGATCCATCATTGAACATGCATTCATATTTATTTATTTCAAAACCTGAAAAGAAAACTACTTCAAATAATTCAAAAAATTAAAATAAAACAATATAGCATGTCCAGATCCATCATAGAACATGAACTCATATTTATTTATTGAAAAACCTGAAAAGAATAGTACTTCAAATAATTCCAAAAATTAAAATAAAACAATATACCATGTCCAGATCCATCATTGATCATGAAAAGTATTATTTATTTCAAAGCCTAAAAAGTACTGGAAATAATTCAAAAAATTTAAAATAAAACATTGCATACCATCTCCAGAACCATCATTGATCATGAAATCATATTTATTTATTTCAAAACCTGAAAGGTACTTCAAATAATTCAAAAAATTAAATAAAACATTATACCATCTCCAGATCCATCATTGAAGATGCATTCATATTTATTTAATTCAAAACCTGAAAAGAAAAGTACTTCAAATAATTCAAAAAATTAAAATAAAATATTATACCATCTATAGAACCATCATTAATCATGAAATCATATTTATTTATTTCACAACCTGAAAAGTACTTCAAATAATTCAAAAAATAAAAATAAATCATTGCATACCATGTCCAGATCCATCATTGATCATGAACTCATATTTATTTATTTCAAAACCTGAAAGGTACTTCAAATAATTCAAAAAATTAAAATAAAACAATATACCATGTCGAGATCAATCATTGATCATGAAATTATTGGTTTTTATTTCAAAGCCTAAAAAATACTTCAAATAATTCAAAAAATTAAATAAAACATTATACCATCTCCAGATCCATCATTGAACATGCATTCATATTTATTTATTTCAAAACCTGAAAAGAAAACTACTTCAAATAATTCAAAAAATTAAAATAAAACAATATAGCATGTCCAGATCCATCATAGAACATGAAATCATATTTATTTATTGAAAAACCTGAAAAGAAAAGTACTTCAAATAATTCAAAAAATTAAAATAAAATATTATACCATCTACAGAACCATCATTGATCATGAAATCATATTTATTTATTTCAAAACCTGAAAAGTACTTCAAATAATTCAAAAAATAAAAATAAATTATTGCATACCATGTCCAGATCCATCATTGATCATGAACTCATATTGATTTATTTCAAAACCTGAAAGGTACTTCAAATAATTCAAAAAATAAAAATAAAACTTTATACCATGTCCAGATCCATCATTGATAATGAAACCATTATTATTTATTTCAAAACCTGAAAGGTACTTCAAATAATTCAAAATATTAAAATAAAACAATATACCATGTCCAGATACATCATTGATCTTGAACTCATATTTATTTATTTCAAAACCTGAAAGGTAATTCATATAATTCAAAAAATTAAAATAAAAAATTATACCATGTCCAGATCCATCATTGAACGTGAACTCATATTTATTTATTTCAAAACCTGAAAAGAATAGTACTTCAAATAATTCCAAAAATTAAAATAAAACAATATACCATGTCCAGATCCATCATTGATCATGAAAAGTATTATTTATTTCAAATCCTAAAAAGTACTGGAAATAATTCAAAAAATTAAAATAAAACATTATACCATCTCCAGATCCATCATTGATCATGAAATCATATTTATTTATTTCAAAACCTGAAAGGTACTTCAAATAATTCAAAATATTAAAATAAAACAATATACCATGTCCAGATACATCATTGATCTTGAACTCATATTTATTTATTTCAAAACCTGAAAGGTACTTCATATAATTCAAAAAATTAAAATAAAAAATTATACCATGTCCAGATCCATCATTGAACGTGAACTCATATTTATTTATTTCAAAACCTGAAAAGAATAGTACTTCAAATAATTCCAAAAATTAAAATAAAACAATATACCATGTCCAGATCCATCATTGATCATGAAATCATATTTATTTATTTCAAAACCTGAAAGGTACTTCAAATAATTCAAAAAATTAAATAAAACATTATACCATCTCCAGATCCATCATTGAAGATGCATTCATATTTATTTATTACAAAACCTGAAAAGAAAAGTACTTCAAATAATTCAAAAAATTAAAATAAAATATTATACCATCTACAGAACCATCATTGATCATGAAATCATATTTATTTATTTGACAACCTAAAAAGGTACTTCAAATAATTCATAAAATTAAAATAAAAAATTATACCATGTCCAGATCCATCATTGAACGTGAACTCATATTTATTTATTTCAAAACCTGAAAAGAATAGTACTTCAAATAATTCCAAAAATTAAAATAAAACAATATACCATGTCCAGATCCATCATTGATCATGAAAATTATTATTTATTTCAAAGCCTAAAAAGTACTGGAAATAATTCAAAAAGTTAAAATAAAACATTATACCATCTCCAGAACCATCATTGATCATGAAATCATATTTATTTATTTCAAAACCTGAAAGGTACTTCAAATAATTCAAAATATTAAAATAAAACATTATACCATCTCCAGATCCATCATTGAACATGCATTCATATTTATTTATTTCAAAACCTGAAAGATACTTCAAATAATTCAAAAAATTATACCATGTCCAGATCCATCATTGAACGTGAACTCATATTTATTTATTTCAAAACCTGAAAAGAATAGTACTTCAAATAATTCCAAAAATTAAAATAAAACAATATACCATGTCCAGATCCATCATTGATCATGAAAATTATTATTTATTTCAAAACCTGAAAGGTACTTCAAATAATTCAAAAAATAAAAATAAAAATTTATACCATGTCCAGATCCATCATTGATCATGCAACCATTATTTATTTATTTCAAAGCCTAAAAAGTACTTCAAATAATTCAAAAAAATAAAATAAAACATTATACCATCTCCAGAACCATCATTGATCATGAAATCATATTTATTTATTTCAAAACCTGAAAAGTACTTCCAAATAATTCAAAAAATAAAAATAAAACAATATACCATGTCCATCATTGACCTTTGAAATCCATATTTATTTAATTCAAAACCATAAAAGTACTTCAAATAAATAATAAAATCAAGATACTGGAATAGGTATAGTGGGCCCGATCGCCTAGCTTATAATAAAATATACATTTAATTTTGAGAGATGAGACGCGTGATGCTGACTTGGAGAATTCTCTTTCTCTCTTACATGAAGCGTGTATAAATAGGACGAAAACCTAAAATAAGAAGAAAAATATTATAAATCTATTATAAATAAAACAAACATTAATTAAGACTAAGCTTAGGCTTACACACACTCTCTCTCTCTCACACACACACACACACACACACCTATTTACATTTATCTTGTTTTTTTTTGTTTTGTTTTTTAAATTTTATAAATTTAATTTTTGAAGAACTCTCCACCCTCGTAATTTTGAATTTGATTTCAACCTAATTTAAATCATTTCTTAATCTCAATACAAACAAACTACATGTTATATTTTGATTTGATATCCTCACTAGTTTTGAGCCGATTTTACACATTCGCGCATGTGTTTCTGCCTCGTCACTCACAGAGACCTACAAGATATCTACTTCATAAAAATTTTTGCAACACAAGTTACAAGATAATTTTACGCAAAGTATTTGAGATATAAGATAAAATACAAAGAGAAACAAAGAGGTTGTCCCTCTGCTTGATGCAAATATACATACACACATATATATCGAGATGATATATCTGTATATATATATTATTTATTTATTTGCATCAAGCAGAGGACAACATTCTTTGTTTCTCTTTGTCAATCAACAATTCTACTACTCTCGGCAAAACCAAAACTTTTTCAATTAAGATAAAATAGATATAAAATTCGTATTTTCTAAATACTTTTTTAAAATAAAATACTTTCTGAAAGAAAACATATTTTTATTAATTTTAACTTAAGCTTTATTTAGCTTATTACATTAATTAACACTGATGAAATATTATGTATTTTTAAGGGTAATTATATATTATTAAAAAAAATTTCCCAAAAAACTACCCAAAAAAGGAGGGGAGGGTCAAAATATGAAAATTCTTGCTCTTTGACCAAACTCAACCAAATTTTGTATGCATAATCTGTGGGTCACTAGAAGGCTAGAAATGAAAAAACTGGGAGCGAGGGTGGAGTGATGGTACGGGGGTGGGGGCATGGGGTGGAGTAGATTCTTCGATGAGCCAGCGAGTCGAGGGAGTCGGTGAGGGTAGAATCGTCAATTAGCCTGATTTTACTAATTTTACCTACGGCCAGGGCCTTGAGGGATAGGGGAACATGTCCAACTGCTCAAAAGATGTTAAAAATTAAAAAAAACAGCAAATAGGCTGGGCTGGACCAATTACCCCACAACTCGTTTAACTGGGCCAACCGCAAAACTTTACATTAGGTGAGGTTCTAGAGGCGTAGTGGGGTGGTGCGGGGTGGGGTCCGGGGTGGTGGTGTTGGGTTGGGTGGAGTCCGAGGGTGCAGGCTGGAATGGGGGGTTCAGGTGAGGGTCCAGAGGCGTAGTGGGGGTGGGGTGGGGTGGTGGGGTGGGGGCTGTGGTTGCCCACGGGTGCATGGTGCGGGGGGTGGGGTGGGGGGTATATGGGTGGGGTTCGTTGGTTGGGGGTCCAAGGGCCCCCTAGCCCGCAAGAGGGCCGCCTAAGGCGGGCCCTAGCAGCTAGTATTTTATAAAATAAAAAAATGTGTTTTTTTTTAATAAAACATTAATCTTCACCGTTTTATAAATTTGCGGCTCCCAAAGTTAAGGTTAGTTGCCACCCCTGAACTAGACCATTATGGTCTTTTAATAGTTTGATAAATTAAAAAGTTATAGCCAGATATGTATGAGAAATATGCCCCCGCAGCGATTTCTATTAACATTTTGGGGATCGTTTTGGTACTAAATAAAAATAGTTCACCCAAATTTTCAGCTCATTAAGAGCTTAATCTTAAGCAGTTTTCGAGTTATTTGAAAAAACTTATTTTTTAGATTTTTTTTTCAATAGTACGCAAAATTTAAAATTAACAAATGGCTATTTATTCCCCAATACCTACTTCCGAAAAAAGGCATGAATCAACATTTGCGTTACGATTCTCAGATGAAAAGTTGATTTTTCAGAAAAGAAATAAAACTAAAATCATCTTTTTGACCGAGTTTTTGAAAAGTGTCCATCACGAAATTTTGGGAATAGTTTTTCCGTGTTAAAATAATAAAAACAAAAATTACCAGCTAGCCCAGCATCAATTTTAATGATTTTTTAAAAACAATAGAAAAAAATATCAAAATGAGTGAAATAAACATTTGAAAAAAAATGTATTATTACAAAACTGAATAACCCCCAATAGTATAGAAAAATTATATATTTTTTTTTTCAAATGTATTTTTGCATGAAAACAAAAATTAAATTCTGTTCAAAAAATTTTTAGCACCCTTAATTTTTTGGACTAATGTATTTCTTAATTTTCTTAATATTTCTGTAGTGAGGTATGTATTTTTGGTTAAAAAGTTATTTTTTATATATTTTTCTACCAGTAAAAGAGTACCTTTTAGTTCGTTTAAACGTGAGGTCATAAAAAAAATTCGTTTTTTATTTTTTTCTTAATGTTTCACCACTTCAAAAAAATTGAAAAAATTCCTGAGTATAAAGGAGTATAAAAAGCATTTTCTGACAAAATTTCGTGATGGTCACTTTTTAAAATCTTGATCAAAAAATGATTTTTTTTTTTATTTCTTTTCTTAAAAATCGACTTTTCATCTGGGAAAAGTGTTGATTCATGCCTTTTACTCGCAAGTATTGCGAAAAAATCGCCATTTGTTAATTTTCAATTTTACTATTGAAAAAAAAATCGAAAAAATAGGTTTTTTCAAAAAACTCGAAAACTGCTTAAGATTAAGAGCTGAAAATTTGGCTGAATTATTTTTATTTGGTACCAAAACGATCACCAAAGTGCTAATAGAAATCCCCGCGGAGGCAGATTTCTCATGCATATCCGGCTATACCCTTTTATGGGTGACTTTATGATGGGATGACATAATATAAAAAAATGCATAGGTAATTAGTAAAAGTATTTTAGCAAACTTAGTATTTACAAAATACTAAGCTACCAAAAGAATGTATCTAAATACAAGATACAAAATGCAAATTAAAAAAAGTATTTCAGATATTAGATGAAAATACGTATTTTGTATCTTGTATCTGTATTTCAAATACTTGTATCTATAAAAATAATTTTTATAAAAAAAAATAAAACCGACTTCAAAAAAATTAAATGCAACAAATAAAATAATAATAACTTAAAAATCAAATAAAATACACTAAAAGGTATAAAATAATTATCTAATTTAGTTACAACTAAACGGCGAAATATTTACATAAAATTACTTTTTGAAGTCGGTGCCAAACAAACTATATAAGCGAGCGTACCCCCTAAACGTACTAAGTAAGATCCGTCGAGTGCAATTCATATAATGTATATGTTTGGCACCGACTTCAAATAGTAATTTCATGTTAATATATCGTCGTTTAGTTGTAACTACATAAGATAATTTTTTTATACCTTTTAGTGTATTTTATTTTATTTTTAAGTTATTATTATTTTATTTGTTGCATTTAAATTTTTTGAAGTCGGTTTTATTTTTTTTTTATAAAAATTATTTTTATTTTTCTCTTTTTAGTGATGGTTATTAAATAGTGACTTAATATAATACCTTGCATGCATCTTGTAAGAGAAAGCGTCGGGCGAATGAATCAGAAAATGATAATAAAATTAAATTCATAAGATTTTTTTTAAAAGATTTTATTTATTATAATTTCGATTATTTGGACATAAGAATTGGAGATTTACGTTATTTTATCATTGATCATATTATCAGAGCTTGACCAAATTAATATGGTTCCACCCCTATGGTACCCCCTTTACAATAAAAAAAGAATCATCGAAACAAAGAAGTTATGAGTGTACATACATAACAAAAAAGGTCCAATACGAATGAAATTTTTTTTTATAAAAACTATTTTTATTTTTCTCTTTTTAGTGATGTTATTAATAATGACTTAATATAATTCCTTGCATGCATCTCCGTAAGAGAAAGGGTCGGGCGAATGAATCAGAAAATGATAATAAAATTCAATTCATAAATATAGAAATTCTCTCGAAACATTTGCGGGTTTTAAATGAGTTTTAAGATTTTTTTTAAAGATTTTACTTATTATAATTTCGATTATTTGCTAAAAGAATTGGATATTTACGTTAATTCGTCATTGATCATATCATTAGAACTTGGCCACATTAATATGGGACCACCCCTAAGGTACCCTCTTTCCAATATAAAAAGAATCATCGAAATCGGTTCATAAGCAAAGAAGTTATGCCTAAACAAACATAGCAAAAAAGGTCCAATACCAATGAAAAAAAAAACGGGACCAATCGGAAACTAGACTGAACCCAATGCAAAAAAATCATCAAAATCGGTTCACTATTGGCGGAGATATGAGGTAACATAGACACACAAAAAAAAACTTCAGTCGAATAGAGAACCTCCTCCTTTTTTGAAGTCGGTTAAAAATAAGTCACATCTCTGGTCACTCGCCGTCATTCACAAGTGAGTGAGCGCTGCGATTAAATATAGTAAGTCGGAGGTGACTAGAGAGGTTGTACCTTTTTAGTTCAACTCCTTCTAGTATCAATATTATTACAAAAAAAAGTAAAATATCCCTTATCCCTTCCCCTTTAAAGGAGGAGTCTACCCTCCCTCTTACGGTCTTCTTAACGCTTTTCTCGGGAAACATTTTATTGGAGGTCGTTGCCTATTCAACACACATGATAAATTTATTTTATTTTTTATTTTTTTTTTGGTGAAAGATTATTTCTTTATTTAAAATAAACTACTGAATAATATGCATTATCAGTTTCTGCTGTTTTGGTTAGTTATTTCACAAGCAAACAAAAATTAATCCAACTGTTGATCAACTTTCTTTGCATATTGAATGAACCGGATCTTGAGTAAGATCACCGAATATAATCAATATCTAAAGCAGTTAATTTTTAAATGGTAAGTAACAAAAAAATAATTAAGCGGAGAGCAAAAAAATTGCGCAGAGGGTAAAATTAAATTGCTTAAATTAATGCTTAATTATAAACGAAATAAGGTTCGAGTTTGTTCCTTTCTTTGTTCTCTGCTTCACTATTTTTTCAGTTAAATTTAATACTGTGTCCTTTAGCGATTGTGTTTTAATCCCATTGCCATTAGCGTATTTAGATGGATAGTGCCCCCCCCTACAAATCTCATTTCCACCCCCATAGAATAATCGAAACTCCATTATTACTCGTATTATTACGTGGCATCACTTATGTATTTCTCATTAAATTATTTCTTTACTTCCAAAATTTGTCAACTCCACTAAAAAGTTAGTTGATCTCTAATCGGATTAGCTAAATTGAAACCTTGTGGTGGTTAATCACCTGGCTGGCTGCCCCCCTAGGAAAACTCTCTAACTACGCCATTGACTGTTGCTAACATCCTACTTGAATCCTATACCCTATGTAGTAACTAGGTTGTGCTTGATATTAATTTTGGAAACCCAAAGTATTTTTTAATATTACTATGTTGTTGTTTTTTATTTCGAGGCTTTCAACGCCTCCTACCAGCCGGGCAGACGTTTAAACTTTTCCTAAGGGAGGAGCCCGACTAGAAATTGACCCAATATATTATTGGGACCCAATTGGGTACTGATATGTCATGCCCAGTAAGGCTATCCCAAATGGGATCTGATTGGGAATTTGTTGGGCTAACCTAATTGATAAACTTGTTTTTTTTTGTAATGCTATCGCACCTGGGATCTGATTGGGAATTTTTTGGGCTAACCCAATTTAAACACTAGTCGTTTTTGTAAGGGTATCCCTACTGGTATCTGATTGGGAATTTGTTGCGATAGCCCACTTTCACAGCCCAATGAAGGGTCCCGGGAAACCCAATGGGTTCACGGAAGGGCTTACAATAAAATCTAAAGGTATTAGCCGAGGGGTGAACCGCGACCTAATGTGCTGTACACCTACTTCCACTTCCACTTCTAAATATTTCCAAGTACTTCCAAATATTTCCAAGTAATTCCAAATATTTCCAAGCATTTCCAAATATTTCCAAGTAATTCCAAATAATTTCAAGCATTTCCAAATATTTCCAAGTACTTCCAAGTTATTCCAAAATACTTCCAAAGAGGTGTACACCTACTTCCAATCGCGGATCACCCCTTCGTATTACCCAACTTGTTTTTGATTGCGATTCCCAACTGGAACACTATTGGGATTGCCCAGTTGGATCCCAAGTACAGCCCAATGAAGGGTCCCAACTGGGAAACCCAAAGGGTTCCCGAAAGGGCTTAGAATAAAATTTCTAGTCGGGAAGGCAAACCATTTTTAAATATGATATATCGTCACTTTTGTATCAAAATGTCGTACCTATGTCAAAATTACCAAAAAAATGTATTGAAGAAAAACCCTAGTTTTGTTGTTAGCTTCTCAAATTTTTGTATGTTATCAGTTAACAAAATTACCAAAGTTTAAAATTATGGTATATTTAGGATTAATACAAAATAAAAAAAGAAGCCCGGCTGATCCTTTTGTCTATAATAAAAATAATCTTTTCTTCGTTCCCTAAATTAAAAAAAAGAAGTTTTTCTTAGCTACTTAAAAGTGTAGATTTTTACATACGACATTTGGATAAACAGCGACGATATGTAAAAAAGTGAATAATTTTGATTGAGATTTCTTAAAATCAATTCGATTCTAAGCAAAGTAATTCCATCTTTGAAGAAATCTTACTTTATGCTTCAAAATCTTTTGATTAGAATAAAAAAAAATATATCAAACGAAGAAATGAAAAAATTTCATGAAGGACTAGCTGCAAGGCCCGCCTTCGGCGGACCTCTTGCTAACCAGGGGGCACGCCCCCTGGACCCCCAGCCCTCGAAACCCACCCTCACCCCCCATTCCCACCCATTCACACACACCAGGGAGTTGAATATATATATATATAAAATTTGATTATATGACCTATTCGGGGATCCGTCGCTTAAATGGAAAAGGCATTTGCGGGCTTAACGCAGAGGATGGCGGATCATACCCGGCTGGGTCCTATCTTTTTTCAACTCTTGGTTCAGTATCAAAACGAATCAGGTCCCAATTGCACCAAAATAGGGCAGTGACCTGATAAAATGTTTTAACTTTCGAGTTCATCTAACGTTAACATTAAACTTCCAAATAAAATTTATTATTGAATATTCGAACAAAATTCATCTGTTTCGATTCCCCAAAGAATCAGACAGATGGACTTAATAGCAAATATATATATATATACATACAAACAAATATATATATATTAGTATAAACAATTTTTGCTCGTTTAATAAGAGTAGATAGATAGATATTTTATGTACTAGCTGCAAGGCCCGCTTTCGGCGGCTTCTTGCTACCCCTGAACCCTCTATCCTCCCCCTCACCAATCACTCACTCCCCACCCTACCGTCCCTCTCCTCAACCGCGCGACTCCTCCCCCCTCTCCAACCACTCTGCACCTCACGAGCCCTCTCCCCGAGCCCGGAACCCTTTACCCCGCCTCCGATCAGCCTTCACACCACCATATTAAGCAAAAATCAGATTTTTAATGAGAGAAATATGTTTTAGATAAATAGAAAAAGTTATTTTATCCATTTTTTATGGTCCCTAATACTCTTGTAGCCAATTTTAATTCCTTTTTGAAAATCAATTTTTTTATTTTTATATAGAAAAGTTTGCGTAATTTTACAAAATCAAATGTTTTAATTTTTATATAATTTCATTTAAAAGGAAATAATGCGGGTCTGGTAGGCTAGGGGTTAGCGTTTCGGCCTGCTAACCAAGTGGACCCGGGTTCGAATTCGACACGAGGCATATCCGGCTAAAACCTGACCCCGGCGTAGAGATAAATTAAAAAAAAAATAGTATCGTAAATTGGCTTATGACTAGAAATTGACGAAAAGCCATAATAAAAAAAAATAAAAAAAGGAAAGAATTTGAGTAAACAAAAACAGTCGGCTTGGTTACCAAAGAAGGAAACTTGAAAGGACCGGAAAGGGGTTCCTCAGGGTAATGCAAAAAGAATTTTTCAAATTGGATTAGTATTTCCTGAGATTATCTTCCTCAAATAACCAAACAAACTCTCCAGATTTATATACAATTTGTATAGATATACAGGGTGTTTCAGGAGGAATAGTAAATATTTTAGCAGGTGGTAGTATAGATGACGAATTGCAATAAAAAATGCCATATAACATGTGTCTAATTTTTATTGAGTTCAGAGTTATATCAGCTGAGTTCAATGCATTTTCGTTTCGTGTGTTGGTACACCGGTTGCTATGGGCGTATTTATCGAATGTCAGCATTAGTGTTGAGGTTCAAGTTGTGCTTTAGTTTACATTGAAGTTTTCATTGTGATTTGTTGGACAAGTCTACTGTACTGTATAGCGTGTAAACATGCTGAGTATGCCAGCTGAGTGTACAGTATCTCTGTACTCAATAAAAATTGGACAAGTTATATGGCATTTTTTATTGCAATTCGTCTATACTACCACCTCCTAAAATATTTACTATTCCTCCTGAAACACCCTGCACAAATCGATTAACTCCACTTTTGGAAATAATATCTATCTTTAATTTAAGTGTCATAGCCCTTGTTTGAGTCATAGCTATAGCTTTTTATATTTATAATAAATTTCCCAAACAATAAACATTAACACTATAAAATGGAAAAAAAATTGGCCATTGAATAATAAATAATCTAATAATGTGGGGGGTAGGCTAGGGGTTAGCGTGCCAGCCTGCTAACCAAGTGGACCCGACTCAAGGCATCCGGCTAAAACCTGACCCCGTGGGGGAGGGGGGGGGTAGAGGCAAATTATAAAATAATAAGTAGTATCGTAAATTGGCTTATGGCTAGAAAGACCAAAAAGCCAAAAAAAATGTAATAATGTACATTATTTCACCACATTTCTCCACTTTTTTTATGGATTTAATCGATTTGTGCAGTGAACGGTACATATATATATATATATATATATATATATATATATATATATATATATATATATATATATATATATTCAATTGTTAAAAAGTAAATTACCCATCGGAATGGAATGCGTGTTTTTGAAATGAGAATAACTCATTGGTATTTAACTTAGAAAAAATTTTATTGCAAAAAATGAAAGCTTTATTATCATTTAACAATAAAAAAGTGAAATTCATGAAAAAAATCATTTTCAGAAAATGATTTCACTTTTTCACTTTATCCAAGCTTCCATTTTTCACAATAAATATTTTTCCAAGTTGAAAACAGCTGAGTTATTCTCATTTTAAAACACCCATCCATTCTGATACACCTTATAAATACAAAGTACATTTCTAACAAAATTTTTTGCCTCATTTAAGCCCAGTCGAGGGGTGAACCGCGAGCTAAAATCGTGTACACCTACTTCCACTTCCAAGTGGAAGACAATAGATGACAATAGATTATCTAATGAATTCCAAAGTAATTCCAAAGAGGGTGTACACCTAATTCCAATCGCGGTTGACCCCTCGAGCCTCGAGCCCATTTATAGGGAATATGTAATGGCCGCCCACGCCAATGAACTCACTTAACCCTTTGCCTCCCTTGAATCTTGTGTACAAGTATGCAGGATTCGAACCTAAAATCTCCAATTTTTTAAATAGGAGGCTGTTTTTTATTAATAAATATTTGCAATCATCAATTAAATATCTATTGAATTTAAATCTGAGTATAGTGACTATATGAACGATAAATTAAATATGGCTTCTCGATGTAATCAAATGAATTTTAATTTACTTTTTACGGGATGCATAATATGTATATTAACATAAAATAGCTTAATTACTTACCTTAATCTATAGAGACCACTAATCGTTTTTCATTCTTTCTAAAATTTTCAGATATATTAAACTCTAATAAAAAAAGAGCTTCATGAAAAATTAATACGGAGTTGATACCGAGGGTGTTGAAAGCGGAAAGAGCGCGAATCCGGACATCAACGGAAATCAAAATAAAAACACCGACGGAAATCAAAATTAATTAATTAAGAAAAAATTAAATCTAAGATTGAATTAGTTCTCTCTGATATTAAATAAATTCATTTTTTTTTAATAATTTAGCATTTGTTAAATGTAAATATTTATTTTCAGCTGAAATAATTTTATATAAAAAAAAAAATAAGGCGGAAATTTGAAATTTAAAAATAATCGAAAAAAGTTAAGAAAAATAGGTATTTATTTTAAAACAAAAAAGTATTATAAACATAGGGGTGGATCATAAATTTTCTTTTTTTTTTAATGAAAATTATGAGAGAAGGAGTTACCTAAAAAGGTGCATCTCCTAAAGGCTTGGGTTGGTCCATCGTGAAAGAAAAAGAAGAAGGGTTTTTATGGGCTGGGCAGGGGTCGAAGTTACTTGTCGATACGGGTCTTAATCAGCTGAAGGCTATAAGTTGCGGGGAAGACGGTGGGTGGGAGCGAGTTCTAGTCTCTGGAGGTCATAGGGATAAAAGAGTTGGCGAAAGAGCTTGTTCGATTTTTATCCAATTTGACAGCGAAGGGGTACTGTTTCTCTTAAAGAGGTCTTTAGGGGGGATAATTGATTTCAGCTCGACTGAACAGACACCATATATGATAGTATCTGTACAGGGAAAGGGCAGAAACGTTTCTTCGGTGAGCCAAGAAGTCGAGTGAGTTAGTTAGGGCCTGGTCTCTTATTAGTTTAATTGCTCGCTTCTAAATTGCATCCAGTGTGACAAGAGAATGCTTGGAAGCCCCTCTCCACAGATGAGAACCATATTCGAGTCAGGGACGAATTTTGTTAATTTTATTTCTCTTTTAAATAATACATTTCGTTCTTTTTCATTATTTTCTAATAAAAATTATCTAGATAACAATTTGAGGATTTTCTAGTACATATACCTATAAGGTCGCTAAAAATATTTTACGAAGGGCGAAACATATTTCAAAGTTTCTCCAATGCATAATGTATGTACACTTAACATTCTCTAAAGATTAAATGTACTTTTATAAACATGACATTTTCTCTGGAGAGAGACGGACTAGTAGAACTTTTAATTGAAAGTAATAGAAGGCAGCCCAGGGGTAGTGAAGAAAGAAAAAATTAACACATATCCAAATAAGGTGTAATTTATTGGAATCCTTCCTCCTTTCCTTTCAAACCGACGTTTCGGAGGATTCTTCCCTAGTTTCAGGGTTTACAAACCAATATTACAAAATTATAAAAAATAGGGGTTGGTCATCATTCATTTCATCAACAATAATCCTATACTACTAAAGGGCATTTGTGCCTGCCTCTTGTACCTACCTATGTATCTATGTCCGTCCCCCAACAAAAACAGTCGTCATCATGGTTACCAATTTAAATGAAATTATCTATATATATAAAATTAAATTTTTGTCTGTACATTGGGTTGGTGGTGTGGGTAGGGTGCTGGGTGTGTTCGAGGGGTGGGGGTCCAGGGGGCGAGCCCCCTGGCTAGCAAGAAGGCCTCCGAAGGCCGGCCTTGCAGCTAGTACAATTATAAATACAAGTAAAAAACAAACAGTCAGATTATCAATAGAAAAAAAACAATCCACTTACTTCAAGGGGGTTGAAGTAAGTGAATTGTTCTGGCTGTTTGTTTTGTACTTGTATATATAATTGTATTATTGTTGATAAAATGAATGATAACCAACCCCGATTTTTTATAATTTTGTAATATTGGTTTTGTAGACCCTGAAGAAGGAGGGAAGAATCCTCCGAAACGTCGGTTTGAAAGGAAAGGAGGAAGGAATCCAATAAATTACACATTATTTGGATATGTGTAATTTTTCTTTCCTCACTACCTGGCCTGTCTTCCATTACTTTCAATTAAATTGTACTTTTATAAAATTTAATTTCTTATGTTTATTTATTTTATTGCTATTATTTTACTCCCACGTGGTCAAAACTTGTCTAACGATTTTGAAACTATTTCCTAGTAACTTATCGAGTTAAAATTTCGCACACACACACACACACTCCTTATGAATTATAATACAAGGCAAGTTTTATCGGAAAATTTCTTCTAGTATACTTAAAACTTAATTCTTAAAAAAAATAAAACTATTTAATTTAAATCGGCCTATCTATTCATCTTGCCCGCCCTACAAGTAACTTTTTGATCTACTCAATTGAAACTTAAATATTTGACACGGTTACTCTTCAGGACCTTGTGAAAATAATGGGGCTAGAAACAAACATTGGGGCATATTATTTACCCAGGAATACTTCAAAGAGACAAATTATTATTTTGAACGGGCCCTAACCACTTTTTTTTCTATTTTGAAATTTTACTTTTTACAAAAATTGCTAGAAAATTGCTTTTTGTAATTGTTAACCCTGGGAATTAGTGATGCCCAAAGCAAGACCAAGACCAAGTCTGCAAGACTAAGACTTTGATTTGCTCATCACTATGTAAAGTCACTTATAAAGTCTTCTATAAGGTGTTTAGAAAGTCCTGATCACTTTTAAGAAAAATATTATTATTATTTTGATTTTGAGTATTAATATTATCGATGAGCAAAGCAAGACCAAGACCAAGACTGCAAGAGTCTTGCAGCAAGACCAAGGCCAATTCTGCTCATCACTAATTAATATTGGCAGAGAGTGTTTGTAGTCTTCTATAGGGTGCTTAGAAAGTCCTGATCACTTTTAAGAAAAATATTATTATTATTTTGATTTTGAGTATTAATATTAGTGATGAACAAAGCAAAGTCTTGGTCTTGCTTTGGGCATCACTACTGGGAATATTTAATAAAATATCTCTATTTAATCAAATAATCTCCAGCCAAATTTCATCCAAACCCGACTCTTGGCACTCTCAGGTCTTCCTTCTTTCTTTATGGATCCCAAAATAACTGATAACCCCTACTATTATTTCCTTTATGCCTTTCTCAACTATTTTCGCCTTCTAAATTTTTTATTGGTATAAACTCTTTTGCAAATTCTGTCAAGTCAAGTTTTTCAACTTATTGTAACTTAAGTGTTCTAGAAAACTAGCTGGGACCCAAGGTCCTATGTTTGTATTCATTTTAAATAAATAAATTTTACTTTTTTATTATTAAAAAAGTGTGTAAAAATGTTTTTAACGCCAAACGGCCAAACATGCTGCCTAAAAAAATGTGTCAGCTGTTCTTGACACTTGGGATCAATTCGCTTTTCTGACATATATAATCAATCACTAATAAGATCTTTGATAAATAAATTCTCTTTAAAAATTGATTTTATTTCCTATCCTTTTCTAAAAAATGCAAAGAATTTTTTTCTATTTTTACTAACTTTTTAAGCCATAATATTAATAAATTTTCTATTGTCTTTTCTAGGTTATTATTTTCTAGAGCATCTAATGATTTCAAGGAAGTTTATTCTCCAAATGGATATAAACTCAAGGAAAAAGTAAAGGAGATAAGGTTTAATGTTAATTCTCAAAGAGAAACAAAGAGATTGTCCTCTGCTTGATGCAAATAAACATACACACATTTATATCGAAATTATATTATTTATTTCAAGCAGAGGACAACCTCTTTGTTTCTCTTTGTGAATCAACAACTCTGCTACTCTCGGCAAAACCAAAACTTTTCAATTTAACGTTAATCTCTAATGTCAAGATTTCACTTATCAAAAGCTGAAAAAAAGGTTGACCAGCTGCTTTTTTTTTAAAAGGATGTTTATTAAGCCAAGGAAAAAAAAATAAGTACAAGAGTTTTTTACAAGGTTGCAAGGTTCCATCAAATGTATCCCAGTAGTTTTTTTTACAACATATTAAAGTTTTTGCTTAATTTTATTTTTACAATAAGTTTTTTTTTTATTTTATTTACATTTCATAATTAAATTTGAGGTTTTTGCCGAAAAAAGGCTTTGAGAAAAACCCGGGTAAGGTTGTCCAGCTGTCCTCTACCTAATAAGACAGGTAGAAATCCTATAAAGAAGAGCTAAAATAAACGTGTAGATTTTTCTTTATTTACTTTTTCAACAATACAAATAAATAATCAATAAAATATTGTAAACAAATTAATGATTAATTAGATTTAATTAGGTTTCACTAAAAGTAAACAAGACATGGTTAAATGTTAAGATTTCAATTGTCCAAAGCTGAAAAGGGAGGTTGTCCAGTTGTCCTCCATCTATAAAACAGGTAGAAATGCCAAGGTCCAATCCACAAAGAAGGATTAACTACCCAAAAAACAACCAATGACTAGCTCTGATTTTGTTTATTTTTTGACAAGTGAGTAACCTGATTTGTGAATTCTATCTAAGAGTAGGGCATTTGGGCGGAGCCAGCCAAAGACTCCTTGCCTTAAGTGAACATACCTAGCTCTTAGGGGAGGGGCAGTCCTGATTTTCGGTAATTTGTCGCGCAACCCAGGGGGCGAGGCAAGGGGTATCGATGTCCCAGGCGCCAGTCTTGGGGGCTACACGAAAACAAACTATTTCTCGCATTATTTCACGTTAAAGCCAGCATACTAAAATGATATTTTAATTTTTCAATTTTGGTTACACCAACAAAAAAAAGTTATAAAGAGAATGCTTGATCCAAATAAACACAAATACATTTTTCTGGGAGCTTTACTAGCCCAAAGTAGAATTTCGAAAAAAAGCAAAGATTTTTTTTTATTTGTTACTAACTAGGGGTGAACCGCGACCTAAAATCGTGTACACCTACTTCCACTTCCACTTTCATTTCCAAGTAGAAGACATAGATGAAGGGGCATTATCTAATGAATTCCAAAATAATTCCACATAATTCCAAAGACGGTGTACACCTAATTCCAATCGCGGTTCACCCCTCGGTTACTAACTTTTTAAACAAAAAATTAATAAATATTCTGTTCTCTTTTCCAGGTTATTTTTTTCTAGAGCATCAAATTATTTCAGGGAAGTCTATTCTCTAAAATGGATATAAACTCGAAGAAAAAGTAAATTAAGATAAATTATATATACAGTAAACTCTCGTTTATCCGCGGAATTAGGTGACAACCACCAGAGAGTATAACAACCACGGATAAAACCAATTCCGTGGATAAACCCACAAAAGAGTAAATAAAGTAAAAAAGGACACAAATCAACACAAGTATGGTTTTGAAAAATGTTTATTCACAGTAGAAGCACAGGTTTAAAATATTATTAATTTACAAGTTAAACATATCTATGTATGCACATAGTTAGATAGTTTTTATAGTTTATACTTTTGCACAAAATAATCCTTCAGCAGTTTTTTGTTTCGAGATAAAACGCCACTTGAGATTGACCACGGATTAGCCGCAAAGCGTCAAACCTTCGAAACTCGTCTCAAACAAATAAATTATATATACCTATCTATACAATACATATTTACATTTGATATATACTTGAGGACAAAAAATCGAGCCACCTATACTCTCTTTTTCTAAAACTTGACTTAACTTAATTCAGGTTCGAGGCATCGGATTGGAATAGAAAAGGTGTCATAACTTAGGGAATTTATTACAGATTAATAAGAAATAAATTGTTACATTTTGTACACACATTTTTTGATATATGGAAAAAAATAAGAACATAGACAACTTTGTAATTTTAAGAAGGAAACAAAATCCCAAAAAATGTTTGTAAAAATTAAAATAATAATAACACAATGTATAACTATGAATACAAAATTGTAATCTAGATTAATTAAAAATAGAAATAAAATATATACCAGGGATAAATCTTGTAACATGTAAATTATAAATTTGGTTAATAAACATTCTTAAAACAAACAACAAAAACTCATTTTTAATATTCTATAGGTAATTTACCCCAAGAAAAACAATAGATAAAATATTTCGAATTAAAAAGACTGATGATGAAGGCTAAGCTTTTGAAACTAGTATTTTTGCAGTTTTGGCAAAAGGGGTTAAAAGACAGCTGTCGCTATATTTTCAATATAAGTTTAATAAAAAAAAGCTTATTTTCGTAAAGTCAAGCATTTATTAATAAATAATTAACTATTTTCCTTGAAAATATGCTGTTCTTTGTTTATTTATCATGATATTTTTGAGATAGTAATTTTTCTAAAACTTGACTTAATTCAGGTTCTAGGCATCGGATTGGATTAAGAAAGGTGTCATAACTTAGGGAATTTATTACAGATTAATAAGAAATAAATTGTTACATTTTGTACACACATTTTTTGATATATGTATAAAAATACGAACATAAGACAACTTTGTAATTTTAAGTTAAAGAATAATTTAATTATTTTTCAAATTTATCTTACATTTTACAATATTTTTCTCAATAAATTTAATTTAATTTAATACAGAAATTTAGAATTAAACATTAAGTACACATAATTTCCAATATCTTGAAATTACAAAGTTGCTTATGTTCTTTTTTTTCCATATATCAAAAAATGTGTGTACAAAATGTAACAATTTATTTCTTATTAATCTGTAATAAATTCCCTAAGTTATGACACCTTTTTATTCCAATCCGATGCCTAGAACCTGAATTAAGTCATGTTTTAGAAAAAGAGAGTATAGGTGGCTCGATATTTTTGTCCTCAAGTGTATATACCTGTGTCTATGTTTATTTGCACCTAGCAGAGGACAACCTCTGACTCTCTTTATGATTCAACTACTCTGCTAGCATCGGCCAAACAAAATATTTTCAATTAAAAAAAAGCTTAACATTAAATAATAATTTTTTGTGATTTATTGAATTTAAGGTCTTAAAAGTAAACCTGTATATAAAATTTCAAGTTCGTATACCACCAGTAATTTTAATTGAAAAGATTTTGTTTTGCCGAGAGTAGCAGTTGTTGAATCATAAAGAGAAACAAAAGGTTGTCCTTTTTGTTATTTATTCATTTTTTATTGAGCAAAATGTTTTTATTTTCTAAATTTAAATAACAATATTTTTACAATAATTTGGGCATCGAGCAACACTCCCTTTTATATATATATATATATATATATATATATATATATATATATATATAATGATATTGATACAAGAAGAAGTTGCACCAAGAAGGTACAACCTCTGTAGTCCGCGGTGGACCCTTAAAGGACGGTCGGGGGAAGAGAGTTCCAGTCTCTAGATGTCATAGAGATAAATGAATTGGTTCCCAGCTCCTGATTTAAAACAAGGTCCCTCTGCTTGATGCAAATAAACGTATACATATTATATTTACATATCAAATATAAATATGTACAGGAGTGTCCCAGTGGAAGATTTTGGATTTGTATATGAAAGAAATTGATATTATAAATGAAAATTAATTATGTATTTAGTACCAAATTAAACAATAAACATGCGGGTTTTAGTTTCTTATTTTGTGCCATTACCCGTAGACGATTTTGTATACGATTCGATATTCCTCGTTAGAGTGACGCACCTAATGAAAATTTAATTTGAACGTGGCTGCAGAACTTCCGTGCAACACGATAAACGGCCAACGGCCAGGTCCCACCGAAGATTAAAAACCGATGAAAACATTCAACGTGTGGAAACCAATGTACGTGAAAATCAGCGTAAGTCCTTGCGCAAGAGAGCATTGGCTTTAGGCGCTGTCAAAAACGACGTTGCACCGAATTTTAACCATGAATATTGGATATGAATCTTAAATATAAACTAAAAATAAAAACTAAAACTCGCATGTTAATGTCTGATTTGGTACTAAATACATAATTGATTTTCATTTATAATATCAATTTCTTTCATATACAAATCCTAAATCTTCCACGGGACACCCTGTATGTATATCTTTGCATTCTGGGCAAAAGAGGTTAAGTCAAGTTTTTGTCATTTTGATGGTGTTTTTTTCCCAAAAAATCCCCTCTTTCAAATGGTACATACGGCTTCAGCCAGAAAAATTTACTTCAATTATTATTTCTTTAAATACAAAGGAGTAGGTAATCTTTCATTTTTTGGTAGAATAGACTTATGCCATTTTTGAATGAACTATTTTTTACTATCTCAAAAATAACATGATAAATAAACAAAAAACAGCATATTTACAAGGAAAATAGTTAATTATTTTTTAATAAATTCTTGACTTTATGAAACTAAGTTTTATTAGAAACTGTCACAGATCTTAATATCGCATCTGGTAGACTACATGTGAATCGTCAACTCTACCATCTCCTCTTCCAAATTCACCAAAAAATGTTCCGTCGCGAACACATTTTTTTCATTTTTTAAATATATACGTTTATATATATTTTTAAATAAACTTCATTTTATTAATATTATTTATTTACTTTTATTGCAAGTGTTTTCAAATATTAATTGTTCTATGTAATAACTCTATAATAACTTCAACTAACAACCTATTTTAAATTTTAAATATTACCTTAACTTATAATCTATAATATATCTATTATAAACAGCTAGTATCTAAGTAAATTTTAAATATTATCTTAACTCATAGGCTTATAATATATCTAATACTTTTTCATACTAGTATCATTCTCGAAGTAGTTATTAAACCAATAACAACATACAAATTTTCTATTTCTAAAATACATGTATATATATTTTTTAAATAACTACATTTTTATTAATATTATATATTCTATTGTTTGCAGTTTCTAAAACATTAATTATTCTATAATAAACTCAACTAATATCTTATTTTAAATCTTAAGCGATTACCTTACATAACTTTTTTCACTCGTCTTCTCATTATCTTTTTATTAATAATCACTTTCTTTATGCCATTGCACGGTCCTTAAATATCAATTGTTCCATAATAGTTACATCATAATCTCTATACATAATAATCTTATAATTTAAAATATATCTATTATAAAATCTAGTATTTAAAACAATATAACAAATAATTATTCTCCTCACTAACAACATCAACTAATTTTAATTGATTTAAGACTCAATCTAGCAATTTATTAAATAGTGCCTCAGTAATTTTCCCCTTACTAACAATAAATCCAAGTGGTAGATTTAAACCTTTTCAAATCGCCCGGTGGAAAACCGCGTTCGAATTTCTACATAGAAGCTTCACTGTCATTGGATATTGAATATATTCAAAAAATATATCCAAGTTCGGAAGTTTTAATTGGTTTACCGGCTCTCTTATCTTTGCGCTTCTCTCGTCACCCACTTTTCAACTTTCCACCTCAAACTCTCCTTACTAATGACATCAATTAAAATCAACTTCTGCAACATTCGCGGTCTATCTCGCAATTCGAATTTTCACACGACAGCATTTCGGCATCTCGAGCATGAAAAACGCCACTGCTCTTTTGTAGGCTTATCCGAAACTATAGTTGAGCGCGAATAAACTCTAACGGTCATCGAAAGTGACTACCAATTCGAAAACTATACACTTCTATTTCAAAATTTCGAAAAAAAGGAGGGATCTTGCTGTTATATTTAGAAAGGACATCCCTAGTAGGCGTTTAACCAATCTGTGAATCCAATGAATTCGATGCCATATGGATCAAAATCACGTTAGGTCATTCAACTAAATTCTTCTGCATAATATATTTGCCCCAAAAGACCCCAGATACAAACAATTTTTGACTACACTCCTTGAGTGCCATTGCAATATCCTGAAAGAATTTCCATCTTCTGAAATATCTTTCCTAGGTGACTTTAACGTCCACAACAAAAATTGGCTAAAATTTTCTAGCCATAATTCCCCCGCAGGCTCCGACGCTGAAATCTTCTCAACGGCGTGTGGCCTCACTCAAATTATTAACGGCCCCACAAGAATCCCAGACAAAGCCAATGAAAATCCAATCTTCTCGATCTTTTCATCACTTCCCCTCCCCTTCGTCCTATCTGAAGCAAGAAATTTCAAGCCCCTTTAAAATCACGACCACAATCTGATAAAAATTAAAACCTCCGCCAATTTACCAAAACCCCCATCCACCCCCAGCACTCCAACCCAGAAAAATATGGCTAAGTCGATAACGTTAACATTAATTGGAATGACATGCGTAACTTTTTGCCGCTTACCAGTGGAATGAACTCTGCATCAGAGATAAAAACGCTTCAGAATTCGCAGACGCCCTTAACAGGCAATTCAAATAGGCTTAGAAACCTATATCCCCCTCAAAATTGATTAAAGGGAACAAGGATTCTAAGCCTTGGTTTGTAGACAATGCGCGGATTCCGTCCGTGAAAAAAAACAACAAATCTTTTCAAGAAATGGCAACACTTCACAGCTGAATGAGCCGAGTTGCGCATTGCAAGTCGCAGCTCATGCAAAAAAAATCATCTCTGAGGGGCAAAGAAATGTTCGACCAGAGGATAGCGACCGTCCGCATCTTGCCCCATGGAAAAACGGGCCTTTTCTATTCCTGCAAGGCAATAAATAAAGCTTCGTCCCACCTCCACTTCCGCCCCTCTGCACTGTCGTTCAGTAGCCACGACCCGCTGAAAAACCGAATCACCCCCAGCATCCTGTTCACCTGCAACCCAGCCCCCCCCCCCCCCCCCTAACTCCGGAAGGCTGACAAAGGGCTTAAACACGCCCGCCACCCCAAACCAACCTCATGGGCAAAATAATTTCAGGCCCAAATAATCACTTCAAAAACGCATTAATAAATTAAATTCCAAATCCTTGCAGGCTGGCGGTCTTTTTACATCACCAATTCTCATTAAAAAATGCGCTGAACTTTGCCCCTATCCTCCAGCTATTAACTCTTACGAGTCGGGCATATTCCCCAAAAGCTGTAGGAAAACTAGCCAAGTCACACCTATTCTAAAGGAGACACATCACAAATCTCTAATTACGAAGGCCTATCTCGATCACCTCTGTTCTTTCCAAAATTAATGGAATTAGTCATAAACCGGCACATCCTTCATCACTTGAAAAACAATAATTAATTCCGATGAGCAGCCGATTTAAAGACAAAAATCGTTCCACGAAGAGCATCTTAACCTATGTCACCCACACCTTGAACAATACTCTAGGAGCCGGAAAAGAAACCCTCGCTGTAATACTTGATATCTCCAAAGAGAAAAAATCGGGGGGGAAAAAAAAAAAAAAAAAAAAAAAAAAAAAAAAAGAAAGAAAAAAAGGAAAAAAGAGAGAAAAAAAAAAAAAGTAGCCGGACATTTCAAAATCCTCCCACCAGCCTGCCTTAGCCTTTGGATTCCACCCAACACTTATAAATATGGATTAGCTTTCTGACAAACAAGTATAAAAGTTATAAATGAATGCAAGGCCCCATCAAAAAAGAGAGAGAGAGAGAGAGAGAGAGAGAGAGAGAAAAACACTGCTTCAGCCAGCGTCAGGCCGTGGAAATTCTCACCTGCACACTGGGGGGGAAAGGAGGAGAGCCTAAAGGCGGAAGGAAGGAAGGAGGCTCACCAGCTGTGCCACCTGGGGAATGCCACCCACGCGCACACACACGCGCGGGGAGGGAGGGCTCTCTGCTGCGCCCCTGTATCTGTGTGAAAAAGAGCAGGAAGGAAGGAAGAAGGAGAGCTGGCCACCCAGGAGAAAGGAAAAAAAAAAAACCCCCCCCCCCCCCCCCCCCCCCCCCCGGGGGGGAAGGAGGCCCCCCCCCCCCCCCCCCCCCCCCGCCATGACGACCTTATTAGTCCAGCAACGAGCCCTCCGCTGATACATGAGCAATCAGCACTCTGCATTTGAATGCCTCTCTCCCACGAATGATCCGGATCCAGCTCTTGCCTCCTCAATTACTCTCGACACTAGACAAACTGAATAAATGGGGCTCTCAAAATTTAGTTAACTTCAATTCAAACAAGACTCAATGTTGTCTAATTTCTAGGCGCGAAAATAGAGATTTCCCTGATATTCACTTCGATTCGAATACCCTGAAAATGTGTGACAGCCTATCCATGTTGGGCGTCTCTGTCGCATCTGACCTGTCTTGGAATGAACATCTCCTCTGTGGCGAAATCTGCAGCAAGGAAGATTGGCTTCTTATTCAGGTCCAAGCGATTTTACAAACCCCCACAACTTCTCACCATCTACAAGGCCCAAATCCGCCCCTATCTCGAGCCGAAGAAGCTCCTAATGCAGAGGAGCCTCAAAATATTCTCTTGCTACCCTTGATGCAATTCGAAACGAGCCGTCAGGCTAATTAGCCATTCTACCCTCACCGACTCCTCGACTCGCTGGCTCATCGAAGATGTCTCCGCCCTTTCCCTTTTCTATAGATACTATCACGGCAGGTGCTCTGATGAGATAAAATCAATAATTCCCCCAAAGCATGCTGCACGCAGCACACGTTTACCGACTCCCAACACTCTTTCACCACGGTCAAATTAGAAAAAGTGCCGGACCACTTCTTCAAATTCCTTATATGTCACCCTTGTATCAAAGGAACTGCCCAGACTCTCTCAGCCTCTCTATCTTTTCCAGCACCTATGATCTTCAAACCTTCAAAACCAGGGTGCATAGACACCTACGTCTACACCCTCTCACTTAAACAATAGCTTTCCCTTCTCTTCAGTGCAATGCAAGGGTCTTTTCAGATCCATAGGGGCTACATCTTTACTACAGAAATTTGCCACCTTCTTGCAATTTCGTTACTTTTTTTTTTTTTTTTCACTTAAGCTTTTTTTTATTTAACTTGTATTAATATAGCTCAGCTGACTTAACCCCTTTTGCCAAAACTGCAAAAACCTACTATATAGGTATAATAATTTGTTTGCGATTATAGTTTCGAAAGCTTGGCCTTTATCATCAGTCTTTTTAATTCGAAATATTTCATCTATTGTTTTTCTTGGGGTAAATTACCTATTGAATATTAAAAATTTATTGTTTATTTTTGTTTTAAGAGTGTTTATTAGTCAAATTTATAATTTACATGTTACAAGATTTATCCCTGGAATATATTTTATTTCTATTTTTAATTATTTTACATTACACTTTTCTAGTTATACATTGTTTTATTATTATTTTAATTTTTACAAACATTTTTTGGGTTTTTTTCCTCTTACTACTAGGTGATAGGGATATTTATCTTTTTATTTTTTTTAACAAGGAAATGACTTTTAATAAAACCTTGTTTTATTACTGAAGATTCCTTGCCATAGCAAGCCAGCCACTCAAACAATAATTAAACAATTTTTTGGGACACCTCCTACATGGATCCCTTGACATTGACATGCCTTTTCTAACAAATGAATGGCGAAGAGGGTTCCGGGTATCTTTTTTTATTTTCTTCCTTCTAATTTGTTTACATACTCAAAAGTAATTTTGCAGACTGAAACAGAATAAAAACATGTGCTTTTACTATCTCTTAACACACACCTTTCAAATTTGAAAAAAAATTCACCAAGTATTCACATCTTAAAATTAACATTCACATTATCATTCATACCAAATTTCAAGGTACTTATTAGCTCAAGAGTATTAGAAGAATTATCAAGAAATAAAATCGAAATTTGTTCCATATCCGAATAAAATAAGCTGACGTGATCTGATGTGGCCATCCACTTTACTTTACCATACAACCTGGCCCCTCACTTATATTTAATATTTAATAAAATTATTTATAATCATGTAGGGGAGGGAAGTTAGTTTTTGCATTTTTAGACTCCTTGGGGTCCAGTGATTATATATATAAAATTTGGTTGAGTTTTGTACAAGAGCCTATATTTTCATTTTTCGACCCCCCACCCATTTTGGGTGGTCAGTTTTTGCATTTTTAGATTACTGTGGGCTCACTGATTATGTATGCAAAATTTGGTTGAATTTGATACAAGAGCCTAGATTTTCATTTTTAGACCCTACACTCACTCCCCCATTTTGGGCTGCTAGTTTTTGCATTTTTAGACTTCTGGGGTTCTACTGATTATGTATACCATATTTGGTTGAGTTTGCTCAAATGGCCTAGATTTTTAATTCTTAACCCCCCCCCTCCTCTCCCCTTAATTTTGGATCGAATGTACGAAAATCTAATCAGCTCTTAATCTCAATGCACCTAAACTACGTTTGAAATTTGGTTTCGATATTCACACTAGTTTTTGATCTAGCTCGTCCACAAAAATTTGTTAACCCACAGACTAACTAACTAACTAACATTTTGACAAAACAATTATTATCTCGAAAAATATAATTTTTTCGATGTTCACTTATTAGGGCTTTTTTGTAGAGCGAAATACCATGGTTTCGCCCAATTTTTTTAATCAAAATAGTTCAGCCGTTTTTGAGATATTTTGAAAAAAAGAAGGGAAAAAACACTTTTTTCATGCACGATTACAATACTTGACCATACCCTGTATTGTAAAGTAAAAAAGGAAAGAAAAAGTAATACCTATACCTTATCAGGATTACAATTCTATTTTTAGTGGATGGTACCTAAAGAATCAAAACAGAGGGTGTTCCCTTGGTCATTCACTAAGATCCTTGAAAGAACAATCGACCATCATAGTATTTATCCAAGAGAATAATGTTAGGTGTATCTTTAAAATATTATCTCAAGTATTTCCAAAACAAACCGAGATACCTATCTTAAAATGAAACCATAATTGATTTATTCTTCGTTTTAAAGATTTGTTCATCTTTTCATAATATTCCAACAAGTGACTAAGTATCAATAAATTTGATGAATTTTTCAACTTTGAATAACTTTTGAGTTTATATCACGATCTAAAATTCAAAGGGGGATTTTTTCTTACTTTTTACTAACTTTTTACTTAAAATATTCATAAATATATTCTATTGTCTTTTCCAGGTTCTTGGCTTCCTAGAGCATCAAATGATTTCCTGGGAAGTCTATTCTCAAAATGAATAATTATAAACTCGAGGAAAAATGTTGAAACTGAAATTGAGGTTGTCCAGCTGCCTTCCACCTATAAAACATGTAGAAATGTTGTAAAGAAGATAAAATAAATGTGTAGATTTTTTTTTTTTTTTGGCTTTTCGGCCATGGTAGCCATAAGCCATTTACGATACTAGTTATTTTATTTTTAAATTTGTCTCTACCTCGAGGGTCAGATTTTAGCCGGATGCCTCGAGCCGGATTCGAACTCGGGTCCTCTTGGTTAGCTGGCTGACATGCTACCGCCTAGCCTACCCGACCCCCAAATGTGTAGATTTAGCTTCATTTACTTTTACAACAATACAAATCAAATCATTTAATCAATAAAATATTGTAAACAAATTAATATTCGATTGGAGACATATCAAATTGAATTGATAACATATTAAACCCAATGGTAGGTATTTTATTTAATTTCGCGTTTTTCCATTTATTCGTTTTATTTAACCTTTATTTTCTCATTCCTCAATCTATATCATTACTATTTCAATAGTTCAGTTTATTTTTCCAGCTTTTTTTGTTTGACTTGTATTGAAAATATAGCATCAGCTGACTTAACCCCTTTTGCCAAAACTGCAAACATACCTACTATATAGGTATAATAATTTGTTTGCGATTATAGTTTCGAAAGCTTGGCCTTTATCATCAGTCTTTTTAATTCGAAATATTTTATCTATTGTTTTTCTTGGGGTAAATTACTCTATTGAATATTAAAAATTTATTGTTTATTTTTGTTTTAAGAGTGTTTATTAACCAAATTTATAATTTACATGTTACAAGATTTATCCCAACACTCAGGAATATATTTTATTTCATTTTAATTAATTTACATTACACTTTTCTAGTTATACATTGTTTTATTATTATTTAAATTTTTACAAACATTTTTTGGGTTTTTTCCTCTTACTCTAGGCGATAGGGATATTTATCTTTTTATTTTTTTCAACAAGGAAATGACTTGAAATAAAACCTTGTTTTATTACTGAAGATTCTTGCCATAGCAAGCCAGCTACTCGAACAATAATTAAACAATTTTCTGGGACACCTCCTACATGCATCCCTTGAACAAGCCTTTTCTAACAAAGGAAACCATCTAGTTCCGGATATCTTTTTTACATTTTCTTCGTTGTAATTTTTCTACCCTGGTCCGTCCCTTCTATCCTTTATCTATGGCCCCCTCTCACCATAAACCCTGCAACAGTGCTGTCGAACCACGGGTACAGGCCTTTTTCAGGTCAATAATTCGAAGTGGAGATATCCAACGTACTCCGCATAGATAAAAGGTACTCCGCTTATATTCCAGATGCAAACTCTGCACTTTGCTGTTAAATCATTTTAAATTCTCTCTAAATAATTCCATAGTAAAATTTAAAATTAACAATTTAACAGCGAGTTCAATTGCGGCATATATATCTGAATCTTAATCGTGATTTAGAATTTTGAAATACCTGCCCTATTAAATTTGATGCTATTTTATCTCATGTACTCTCGATTGTGACTTATCATATAAGAATATCTAATCTGCAAAGATCATTTCTCCTAAGTTTTAAAATTCTAGGGAAATTTAATATTATTTGAATTATTGGTACATTTTATTTTAAATGAACTTCGTTTATTATTTATAAACTTTCCTATTTTATATTTATTTTAATTTTTTCTCTAATAGGTGTTATGGTCATCGCGAAAAGAGTTTATTTTTTTTGAAAAATTTAACCAAAATAAGAATTAATTCAACTGTTTTATTAGTTGAACGCTTTACAAACTTTAATAAATATCGGAGTGAAATCTTCAGAAGGCTATTCTCCTGCCCATTATTAATAGAACCACTCTCTCGTAAGTTTTTGATTCACTTTAGTAATAACTGAGGGGTGAACCACGATCTAAAATCATGTACCTACTTCCACTTCCACTTTCATTTTCAAGTAGAAGACAATAGATGACAATAGATTATCTAATGAATTCCAAAGTAATTCCAAATAATTCCAAAGGCAGTCTACCACCTAATTCCAATGCGGTTCATCCCTCTTAGTCAACTATCAATTTGCATGTTTTTTAGAGGAAATCAATGAGGATGTTCTTGTCTGATGTAAATAATATAAAGAATATTTAAATAAATTTTTTTTGTAATAAATAATCATAAAATAGGTATTAGTTGAATCCAAACGTTTCGGGAGGAATTTCTCTTTATCAATGAAATTTGAAGAAATAGTTGCTTTAAAGAAAAATTATAGTTAAAAAATAAAATAATATATATATGCATATTGCATACATTATATATACAATATATTTATACATTTATATTTATATAGACATATATTTATCGTATTTGTATCAAGTAGATGACTACCTCATTGATTTTTCTTCCAAAACTCAACAACTCTGTTTTTCGTCAAGAAAAATATTTTCAATTTATATCTTAGCTTTAATGACGAAAACTTCTACTATTGCATTTTAAAACTGGAAGTACTAATTAAAAATGTCATAATGTGTAGAAATTAAATGAACAGATCTTTATAAAAACAATCATAAAGGTTTTATTAATAATCAAAACGTTTCTGCAGGAATTCTCCCCTTTATCATTAAAACAAATTGGCGAAATGTAGTTGCTTTATGGAAGATAAATAAATAATAAAAATAAAATAATATTCGAGAATCTTGCAAGAATATCAGAGTGAGCCAAAAAGCAGTCTTGCTACAGACCTGCATATAGTCTGCAAGTTTCTCAATTAAAGATTATCCGGAGGTCCATGTAGGCCAGGGTGAATTCTCATCCCACATCGACCGAGCCTAATCCTAAATAAGATCTGAAGGGATAGGTGAAATTTTTACAGCACAAGCTGAGAAAGTGCATTAACTCGGATAATAAAAATAATAATAAGTCATAATCATTGATGTTGCTGCTCCTCGGATGACAAGCTTTTGTCAACAATCTCTGAAAAGAAGTGGAAGTACCAATCGCTGTCTGTCGAGCTGCAGGAAGTGGAGATAGTCCCAGTGGTGCTGTATTCCTAATGGTCTGGTCATCAAGAGATTGGAAGGTTGCAAAAGGGAAAAATTCAATTGGACTGCATGGGAACTTGTCAGAAGGCGGCATTATTGGAAACTACTAATATTGTTCGAAAATTTTTGAGTCTCTAGTGAACCCCCGGGTGATTGTCATGCATTGGTTTCCATCCATAAAGCCGGTCTCATATTACACCTTCATAATATTCATTCCTTTGTAAATATGTATAAAACAACTTTTGTGCATACATTTTTGCTTTGGGTATACCTATACCCCAGTAACTATGTAATAGAAAAAGAAAGACGATATAATAATAATTTATTATTCCATTGAACAATAAATTGAGAATTTCTCCCGAAACATTTTGATTATTATATAGATTAATACATATACTTATTATCTATCTAAATGCATATTGGGATTGTGTTTGAGAGAGTATTAAAGGACTTTTGTTCAGTTGCTAGTGTTTTTTTTTTTTAGACTTTTTGAATTAGGGCAGGTAGGTGCAAGGGGGGGTGCACTTGCATCCTCCTGTTATGAAAGAAAATACACAGAAAAAAATTAAAAGTGATTTGAATTTGACATTAGCTAATTAGAAATAACATAAATGTCTAATATTATATCTATATCCATATATCAAGGATGCACTATTATAAATTATATTTTATTAGTTAATAGTATATGTGTGTAGATGCAGGTGCACCTACCTGAAAATAATCCTGTACCAGCGCCCATGAACTTATATAGCTTATATAGATTCTGAGAACACTATAACGAAATGTTTAGTACATATTAATAACCTGAGAAGCTTTGATTAAAAGAAACGTCGCGATTGAAAAATTGCTAAATTTATTATTATACTTATTGTCCTCTTAAATCCTATCAACTTTAAAGACTCGGGTTTTTACTTTGATCTAGCATTTATATGAGGATTTCATTTACTTATAATTCTTATTATTTGTTAAATAAATATATTTATTGTCTAAAAAGAAAAAACATAATATAAATAAAATGTGCATGAGAATGGCAAGTCCATGTTATTATTATTTTTTAAATTACTCTTTCAATGAATTCTTCCTGTGTGAATCTGCTGCCCTCTCCAGCTTCGACTCTCTGATTCGTAGTGACCTCTTTAAATAAGCTTTAACTTGAATTCTTCAAAATTCAATTCTATTCACTAGAAATAAGAGGAAAAGAAGTTTTTAAATCTTCAGCTGAAATCTAATCAGCTCTTTGTTTTAGAAATCACAAACATTCTGGCACTACAGAAATATCTTTTCAATTAACAATCTCTACTATGATCTCACTTTTATTTTGACCACCTCCTCCTTCTCGTTATATACGAAAATATTTTATTGACGACCACTAGGATGCATCAGGTAAACTAAATAAATTCTAATTTCCAACTTGTGACCATTCTAAATTGAAAAAATCTCATTCCTCATTCTTAAAGAATAATAATTATATTATGATATTCACTAATTAATAGACCAATCGTGTTTTCGTTTTATTTTTTAGGTTAGCAAGAATCCAAAATTATGGATATACTCACCTGAAAAATATATTGAATACGCAATAGGCAAAATTGTGAGATAACATATTAATGAAGCAATCTGTTATAATGAATATGCTTTTTAAGAAAATTATCTTAAAATATCAACAAATACATGGTAATTATTAGAATTGAAAGCTGTCATCAAAGAATAGACGCTTCACAATAATTCAATCATTAGCTCAAAGGGGAGGTTTCTATTTCAAGTCTATCCAAAATGAGATAGTTGCTAACTACTCCATTTGAAAAGAATAGTTGTAAAACAAAACAACTTCAACTCTGATTCTGCTCTTGGAAAAGTTTTATAAATCCTTTAAATTTAAAAGTTGATTTGATTTTTTTGAAATCTGAACACCGCATGTTGGATTCGGAAGTGCTTTTTAAAGAAAATTTAAAGTTCGAAAATATGGACCACCCTAATATTATAGGTGAATTTTTTTGCAACGAAATTTTCTCTGGAGAGAGACGGACTGGTAGAAATTTTAATTGAAAGTAATGGAAGGCAGCCCAGATGTAGTGAGGAAAGAAAAAATTAACACATATAAAATAAGGTGTAATTTATTGGAATCCTTCCTCCTTTCCTTTCAAACCGACGTTTCAGAGGATTTTTCCCTCCTTCTTCAGGAGTTTCATTCATTGACCCTTTGAAACCCTGAAGAAGGAGGGAAAATCCTCCAGTCGGTATAGGAAAGGAGGAAGGATTCCAATAAATTACACCTTATTTTATATGTGTTAATTTTTCTTTCCTCATACCTGAGCTGCCTTCCATTACTTTCAATTATAAGTGAATATCATTAAATTATATAAATATTTAAGAAGAGACAGGGTGGAATAATAATAGCATTTATTTCGCCTTCTCCCTTCCTCATATTAGTCGACTTATAGAATTTGTTAGAAAACAAATTCTTGCTTTCTATATATACTCTGAGTTCAATATCAAAATATTTGTTTATTAAAAATGTTACCTATTAATTTTAAATCAAAAGTCCAAATACAAAAGATGCCTAGAATTACAAACGTTGTCAAATTTATTGAAATGTTCCTGTTGGGAATATTATCAAAAGTTAGAAAAGAGCTAATAACTAAAAATTGGAGAAACATGGTTTTCATTTTAAGATATCACGATTTCTCTGGAACTCTGGACCCACAGAAACTTGACATTTGTCACGAGATTGATTTTTTAAGACGTAAATTTTTATAAAGAAAGTTTCTCAAAAAATTCAAATTTTTAAAGGTGTTGAAGATTAAAAAAAAACTTCAAAAATCGAACGTTTTCATCCGGTTTCATCATGATTTCTCCTGGATTAATAGGGGCGGTGGGGGAAATTGGGGGGAACTTATTGTAATTAAACATAATATTAGTATTCACGGATTTTCCTCACGACGTTAATGTTATACCGTTCGTATTACTTTCGTCTGAACTATTTTTGTCACTCCCTTATTTAGATTTGTATTTTTAATGTTACCTTCGGAGCATAAGACGTATTCAATTATTAAGTCGATTTTTCTATGTAAAAAGGTGCTTCATTTGCTCCGAAAAATAGGTTTCATGTATTATATATGTTTCTCATACATTAATGTAATATTTTTAAATTTGTAGCTGAGATATATGTATTTGAATTTAAAGGGATAATAAACCGTAATTTTCTTTTTTGTTCACTTAAAGAATATGTACAATATATAAATATAGTATATTGCGAAGGGCCAGAAAAATTAAAAGGCGAATTTTTACCGGAAATAATAATTGATTTTTATGTGATTATTCAAACAATGAATAGAAAACCAGGTGGGTAGGAGGATTCCATTTTTAGCTTATTAAGGTTGATAGACAGACACCCACATGCTAGCCGTAAAGTGATTGAATAATTGATAATCACGTTCAATCTGTGGTTTTCAGGTGGTCTCGTTGTGAATGGAGTCAGTCAGTCAAACCAGAGTGAATTTATGAGAACAATAATATATATATATTGATCTATCATCCCCCCTCTTTTTCCGCTCCCCCGCACCCCGGACTCCACCTCATGCCCTCCACCCCAGCCTAGCGCCCTGCCCCACTCCCGCTATGCCCCCTGGACTTCACCCCGCACCACCCTCTGCACCCCCACCCTACTCCGCCTCACTCCCTCACCCCAGCCCCATTCCACCCCGCCCAGACCATACCCTAACCCCCGCCCACCCCCGCACACCACCCTGCACCGTCACTCCAGCCCCGCAATCACTCACCACCCAGTTTTTAACCGACTTCAAAGGAGGAGGTTCTCTATTCGACTGAATTTTTTTTTTTTTTTTTTTTTTTATGCCTATGTTACCTCATATCTCCGCCAATTGTCAGCCGATTTTGAAATTTTTTTGCATTGGGTCCAGTCTAGCTTCCGATTGGTCCCATTTTTTTCGATTTTTTCATAGGTATTAGACCTTTTTTATTAGGTTTGTTTAGACCTAACCTCTTTGTTTATGAACCGATTTCGATGGTTCTTTTTTTATCCGAAAGGGGTGTCTTAGGGATGGTGCAGGAGCTAAGGAGAACACTAGGCTAGAAAACGGGAGTCCTGGGATGGTGCCATATTAATTTGGTCAAGTTCTGATGATATGATCACTATTAATAACATCACTAAAAGAGAAAAATAAAAATTTTAAGAAAAAAATAAAAACCGACTTCAAAAAATTAAATGCAACAAATAAAATACACTAAAAGGTATAAAATAATTATTATCTTATTTAGTTACAACTAAACGACGAAATATTAACACGAAATTACTTTTGAATTCGGTACCAAACAAACTATACCTATAAGCGAGCATATCCTCCAAACGTACTAAGTAAGATCCGTCGAGTGCGATTCATAAAAGGTATATGTTTGGCACCGACTTCAAAAAAGTAATTTCGTATTAATATTTCGTCGTTTAGTTGCTAAATAAGATCAGATAATTATTTTATACCTTTTAGTGTATTTTATTTGTTGCATTTAATTTTTTGAAGTCGGTTTTTATCTTTTCTTAAACATTTTTATTGCATTTCTAGCCTTCTAGTCACCACAGATTATGTATACAAATTTTGGTTGAATTTTGGTTCAAAAGAGCAAGAATTTTCATTTTTTGACCCTCCCCATTTTGGGTGCCTAGTTTTTGCATTTCTAGTTAGAAGACATCTGATGCAAAAATGAAATTTCATAATAATCCCTTCAGCCGTTTTTACGTGAATCTGTGAGCAACTTTTCGCGGAAACCACTGAAACATGCAGACATACAGACAGACAGGAATTTTTGTTCAGGGTGTTTTCGTTCACAACTTTGGTTGAAACGCGTGCAACTAAAATTTGGCGTGATTTGGAGCAAATGTACAGACAAAACCTTAATTTTATATATATAGATTGATTTTATTTAATTTTGGCTGTAAATAAAAATCGACATTTTTACCTGAATTTAAAATTAAAAATTAATATTAATATATCGCCTTTAAAACTAAAGCAAAAAATTACCGAGCATTGTTGCAGTGCATTGCTTAATTAAAAGTGTTTTTCGAACTGAGATGATGCAGCACTGATTTCATTAGAAAAAAACAAACAAACAAACAAAAACAAATTCTCATTCATAAAATAAAAAAATCAAATCAAAATGGATACAATTTTTTAAACTAATTTAATTGTCTTATGGGCAAAAACAAGCCAAACTTCTATAGTCTGAGTTCATACAACAAAAGGCAATACATTATAAACTATAAATCTTTAAGAATATTTTATAGTTTTATAAAGATTATAAAAATTTCATTTTATCTTTAGGCTGGTAATCAAAATCACATTGAATATGATATATACCGCTATACTTTGCACTTTTCTTTTTAACTCTTGGCAAAAAATAAATAGATTTATTACACACGTCTGTCTCTCTTTCGTTAAATCTTAGTTCAAAGGTTATCTCATCATGTATATTTTAATTTGGCAAATAAAAGCCAGATAAGATTAGAATTTACGTCGATTAGAAAGAGAGAGGTTCATATTTTTGCTTCAGAGGGACGGACAATATTGAAAGAAAAGACAAAATAATAGTATATTAAATTACAAGGGAAGCAGATATCTTATTTCGTATGTAATTTACCTACATAATTTTTCACTACCATGCTACTCTTTGTGTCGAGAAATAATTTCCTTAAAATAAAAATTTATTTTTAACCGCCTGCATTGCTAAAGATTGTCAACAAAGCGAAAATAAATATATAAATAGTATTAGATTTATACATTTACATACATAAATAACACGTTCAAGTCCGAGTCGGACAGCAAACACTGAGTGCTCAGTATAGTTTTTTTCCAAAATACTTTTAAATTCAGTCATTTCTAAACGCCGACAGATACAAAAATTATTTAAAATGCCCAATTCGGAGGCCCCACGCACCGTCATTTTAAAGCGATTAAAGTTTCTTAAAAAGATCTTTACAAAGATAGCTTATACTTTTGAATATAAATATTACATATTAAAGGAATCGTAGGGAGTTGGACAAGACTTTAAATTAAGCATTTGTTAGATTGAATATTATAAAAAATAAAGAATAAATGCACTTCTCAATGATATCTTAGTACATAATAATCTTCTTAATGACATCTTAAATAAAAAAAAAAAAATTTCTTTGTTCAATTTGATTCTTTTAGTTTTTTGACAGAAAACAATTACTTTGTTTAAAAGGTTTATATTTTATGTTATTTGATGAATTGAATGAATTGTGATAGAAAAAGGAATACTGTTTGAAATGTTTTTTCTCTTAGTTAAAAATCCTGACAAATAAGTTTAATAAATGAGGTGAGAAAAACTAACCTAACATACCATTGTACTTTGTAAAAATGATCAATAAAAAGATGTCTAATGGCTTTGTTTCGCTATTTCAGCCACTGAAGAAGTTGCAAAACAGCAACGAAACGTATGGCATATTTAATCAAAACTTGTATTTAATTTAATTTAAAGTCTTGTCCAACTCCCTACGATTCCTTTAATTATTAATCATGGACACGAATAATGAAATATTACATATTATACTATTTATTATATTATTATTAATAGTTTTTATGATATTATAACTATTGGGTTGGTGCATAATTATTGCGGCTTTTTTTCGCGACTTTTTTTTTAAATTGGTGTTTTGTTTAATTTTTTTCATAAAAATAATCTTCTCTTTTCAGTTAATGAAAATCCGTATGGAAAATCATTTTCATATTCTCCATATTATGCGATACCACTTTTAGAAAGGTTGGAATGCAGCATAGTCATTTCGCGATCTCACAAACTTGTTGGCGAAGTAACAATCAGCAAAAGCCAAGTTGAAAAATGGTCCAAGAAGTTCAAATCGGGCGATACAAACCTCTCAAATGAAAAAGGAAGAGGTCGACCATCAAATTTCGACGACCAGGCACTTTTGGCATCCGTGGAAGAGGACGAATTATGAACCAGCCCAGTATAAAGAATTCTACTTCCGCTTCAAACGAAGGTCTCAAAGGATTTGTGAAAGAACTCTATAATAATATTATAATTAAGTTTTTGTATATAAAAAGTAGATAATTAGAAGTAATTAGGTAAAATTTGATGCAATAATTGATTGGTGAAATTCTTTTAAGTTAGAAGCGTGCAATATATTAGGCAGATCCAATCTTTTCTTTTGGATTGGTCGTTTCCTCTAAAAAATATAAAAAGAAATTGTAAATAAAAGAAAATTAGTAAAAATCGAACTTACTATTCGATTTTATCTAACTATTTCATCAGGTCACCCTACTTTTACAATAAAATAACATCTCAATTAAAAATTTTATAAAATATTTGACTATTTAATTTATATAAATGAATAATTTAATAACGCCCGAGTCAATAAGTAAAGTGTCTCTTATTAATCTAAATTCCTAAATACTATTGTTTAAAAATGTAATATTTATTACTGATGATTGAATGGAAAGCAGTTCAGGAATAAATAAAAAGATTATTTCCAATAAAAGAGTATTTATTTATTTATATCAAATTTGATGCTTTGGTGTTGTTGAGTTGTTTTTCGAAAGATTTTTTTTTTTTTGGGGTTTTCGGCCTTTCTAGTCAATTTACGATACTTATTATTATTTTTTAAAATTTGTCTCTACCCAGGGGTCAGAATTTAGCAGGATGCCTCGAGTCGGATTCGAACCCGAGTCCACTTGGTTAGCAGGCTGGTACGCTAACCCATAGCCTAACCCGACCCCCTTTTCTAAAGATAAATTTTGGCTAAAATTACCTAGATTCATCGGCTTTTGCAGTAATTTACCCATGGGGAAGGGGAGAGGTCAGTAAACCCTCACTATATATATTCAGTGTCGTAGGTAGGTAGCTAAGGTCATCCATCACCCAAAAAATATTTTGTAAGAAGAGTAATAATACAATACAATAATTTTAAGTCGCTTTTAGGAGCTATCATAATCAAGTGCAAGTTAGCATAAACTCGTGTTGTGATTTTAAGCAAGTACCTAAATGAGCCCGTGCTCCAGCGGCATGCCGGCTACGGGTCTGCAAGTGCGCCCCTTGAGGTTTGCGCTCCTGCGGTCAGCCCCTAGCTACGAAGCTGCTTATATTAAATTTTATTGAATAAAGTTCTAATTATGAATATATATCTTATCATAAACGAGCAAAAATTGTATATAATATATAATATAATTGTATAAATATATATATTTACTACAATCTGTCTGATTCTTTGGGGAATCGAAACAGATGAATTTTGTTCAGATATTCAATAATAAATTTTATTTAGAATGTTTATATGTTAACATTAGATGAGAGCGAAAGTTAAAACTTTTATCCGGTGTCGCGGCCCGTGGTAGTTATCCCACCTGGTGCCACCAATATATGTCGCGACCGGGATGGTTAAGGGCGCGAACACATTAATTATTTATTTATAGCGGGCAATATCATAGTCCCGGAGGATATGGATGCCTACTAAGGGTAGCGTGACCTCGAAGTTGTGAGTTCTCTGGTCTAGCTCGCCGTTGCTGTATGATGTGCGCTGTTGATGGAAAAAGGTTCGCTATCTCTATGCAAGAGTTGAATTAAAACGCATTTTTAAACTTTACATCAGGTTTGTTTTATTTGGTATAAGGTGGTCTTTACAAACTCACTGACTGACTGGTGGTCAACTGTTCGTGTCGGATGGGTAATAGTAACTCACTCTCTTCAACTTGGGAGACGATCTTTATAGGCGTTGAGTTGACATCTAGGGCTTCTGACGATAGGTCCTTGGAACAGCCAATCAGCGCATCTGTTAATATGGCCAATCCGGGAGCAGCTTGGTCGTCGCCGCTCTGGATGTGGTAAAGGCGGCAAGGGTGTAGGCAAAGGCAAAGGCGGCAAAGCCTGGGTAAAGGAGGATATATAGTGGGTGCTGGTCGTGGGGTTTCCGGTCCGCAACACCGGTCACTGCCCTATTTTGGTGCAATATATAAGATTTGATTATAGGATCTAGTCAGGGGATCCATCGCCTAAATGGAGAAGGCATCTGCGGGATTAACGCGGAAGATGTATCTTTTTTCAACTCTTGGTTCACTATCAAAAACGAGTCTGATCCCAATTGCACCAAAATAGGGCAATGACCGGATAAAAGTTTTAACTTTCGCTCTCATCTAATGTTAACATATATATATACCATATATATATATATATATATATATATATATATATATATATATATATATATATATTTATTTATTTATTTACACAAAGAAGAGAAAATGAATATATTGTACAAAGTTAGGATAAAAACAATATTTTTCCACTTTTAAACATTTCAAAAAATCAGAACTTGAAAGCCAGGGGGTCCAGAATCCCCCATACGGGCGCCCTTGAGAACATATATCATTGTTAGATGGGTTTATTGTAAAAGCCGCTAATTATTCAAAGATTTAAAATTTCACAATTGATTAGTATGTACTTACAGCAAATTGATGGAGCTAATGGCAATCAGTTCTTTGTAGGTTAGCTATTATTAAATATATTTTATAGAGAATTAATATGGTTTTCATAAAAAAAACTTTTATAAACCACTCAATGATCAAATCATCAATCTAATATCCTTAGTAGCACAATGTTTCAAACTATATATTAATTACATAGTGCCTATATAGATTTCGAAAATCTGAATCTCTACGCGTTCCAAACCCTATCTAACTGCTAGAGAATTCCAGGCAACTCGAACGCTCATACAGAACAGAAAACTCTGCCTACATCTCCTGACAGAGCGTCTCCGGGTATTTTTGGGTTACCCCAGACGGCATTCATGTCAATCACAAGTTATTCGAAAATCTAAATAGGCACTATATAGTTACTATGTTTGATACATTGTGCTACTAGGGATACAATTATTATAAAAAGTTATCACATTATACGAGTATATTTTAAGCAAATATTTCTAGTTTAACTAAAATGAGAATCATTAAATAGAGAATATATCTTACGAATTATTAATATCTTAATTAAAATAATGAGATGCCCTCATATAATGAAAAAATAATTAAATTATTTATGGAAATAAACAAAAAATACTTTAAAAATATTTCATTGAAAAAATAGGAAATTTATTCTACTGTCAGATTCAAAAGTTGAAACCTTCAAAAAATTATAATAGAATATTATTCATGGGTGTCCCCAGAAATTTTCTCAGGAGGGCAGGGGTCAACAAAACCTCACTATATATTTGTATATATATTAATTCAAAAGAAGAGAAATAAATATATAGTACATAAAAAGTTATGCTAAAAACAATATGTTTCCCCCTAAAACATTTCAACAAAATCAGAGGTTCATAGCCAGGAGGGCCAAAGCCTTCTGCCCCTCACCTGCGAACTCCCTTTCCTGGATTGCACATTTTTAATGAGAAAATCTCATCAGAATATATATATGCTTCTCTTTCAATAATAATATCGTCGCCTTAGGCTAGGCATACACAGTCGGTTTTCAGTCGATCGATAGTTTAGTTGATGGACATAAATATATTAAGTTTAATGTAGGTGCATACACAACACAACTGCAAATCAACTCGATTATTTAATCAAAATCGATCGATGAGCACTTTTGATAAAAAAATCGAGCTTAGTTAGTTAATTAGAGGTGGTTATAAATTGATAATTCATCACGATTTCAAACCAACCCAACTAAATTGTTGGATTGACTGAAAATCGACTGTATGTGCCTAGTTTTCCATTAAATGCTGGATTTTGAGCGAATTTATCATCTAATATTTTTCATTTTATATAAAAATTAAGGCAAATTGATTTATCACATTAAATTAAATTAAATTTTTAAAAGTTAAAAAACAAAAGTGTTTCGTGATGAGGGTGTCTGGATTAATATATAGTATATAAATTTCCCTGACTAAATCGTTGGCCAAATTTTTGAGCAATATTTTAAATTAAGTGGATATTGATGACGCATTCCAAAATTCAAAAAGAGAGATAATTTAAATTATCTTTTTTATTCAAAAACTTAGGTTTCGGCGGCATATTCCCTCCTTCTTCAAAACCCTGAATGCCTCATCAATATCCACTCAATTGACTTATCAGCCCCTCTCCAAAAACTTCTTCAATCTTATTTTTAATTAATATTATGTCACCTGATTTTTAAATTATAATTTAATTAATAATTTAAAAACTATAATTTTTTCGATATTCGCTATCTAAATAAAACATTTTCCTAATAGTTCATGCAATCCTTTTTCTTAATTGTTTTTTATCAATTACTGAGATTTCGAAAATACGAAGCAAATTTTTTTTCTTTCACAATCTATATATATAATTCTTTGCCTGATATACTCACTCACTCACTCACTCACTCACTCATAAAAATAGCCAGAATCACTGGACATAGAAACATGAAATTTGGAGAGAATATTACATCTATGACATAGGGGCTCACGTAAGAAAGGATTTTTTTGAAATTCGACCCCTAAGTGGGCAAAGTGTGTTTTCACTGATTATGCGATGTCTCTTAAGGACGATAAAATATCTACTTACTTTTTACTTATAAAAATACTAAATTAAAATATCTAAAAACAAATTTCAGAATTTTTTGAAATTCGACCCTTAAAAGGGTCAAAAGGGGCAAAATATCTTTGCAATGTGTTTACACTAATTATGTATTTTCAATTAAGAACAATAAGATATCTACTTGATTTTTCCTTAATAAAATTCTAAATACAAATATCTAAAAAGTGATTTCAGAATTTTTTGAAATTCGACTCCCAACTATCCAAAATGTGAGTGGGGGCAAAAATTAAAACTCTCTCCGATTGATCAAATTTTGTAGAGTTACTCTTTATTACTTTAAGAAACTATTCCTGTAAAAATCAACTATCAAAATTGACTGTAAGGGGGCGAAAGGGGGGGGGGGCAAAAGATAGAAATTTTTTGCTTTTTTGTACATTTACTCTATAGAAAACTGAGAGTTATTTATTTGCAAATATCTAAAAAATAATTTCAACCTCCCAAAATGTGAGTGGGTGCAAAAAATTAATACTTTCTCCGATATAGATCAAATTTTGTAATGTTAGTTTTTAAGACTATATAAAATGTATGCTGTAAAAATCAATAGCCAAAATGAGTGCGTGGGGGCGAAAGAGGGGGCAAAATATTACAAATATATATTACAGACCTAATAATCAAATCCCGAGACGAGGCCCGCCAGGGCCACCTGTCCGGAAGGCCGAGCTGTAGAGGCGTGCCGAAGGCACGCCTGGAGCAGCTCGTTACAATATATAATCATACCTCCAAAAAAGAAAAAAAAAAGGAAAAAAGAAGAAAAGTAAAGTCCCTTAGAGCCCCTCTTATTCAGGTTTCACTGTATTATATTTCTAAAGTGTCTAATTACTAAAATGTTATAATTCATTTCCATATTGAGATTTTCTTAATGAGAGATGAGAGGAATTTTATTAATAAACTGAGGATGGTAGGGAAAAACCCGAAACATGTAAAAAAAAGAAATAAAAGAGATAAAAATTTAAAATTGTATTTATATTTTTCTCTAAGTGATCGGATTGAGAATCTTCATTTGATATAAATAAAGATATAGCAAAAAAAATAATACCTTAATTAATTACTTAATTTTATTATATAAAGAAACTAGTTTCACTAGTTGAAGTCGCTATGGCAAGGGTAGTAGAAGGTCTGGGTGTCGCCAAGAAAATTTTAGAACCACTTGTCTAACACAACAATATTCAGTCTTCGATGAACTAACTCTTAAGCTTATTGAACAAGAGTTGTGAGTTCGAATCTCTTTTTTATGATTCAAGAGACTCATTAGTTCTGATTTATAATATAATTCTACATTCATATTTATAAACTGTTTTAAATAAATTTTCTATTTATATCTTTGAATTCACTAATTAATACAAATAAATTATGTGTAGTAAAATAAATCAATTTATGATATGAAAGGACAGAGAGATCGGAATGGATTAATAATTCAATTAATACTCCCTTTCCTCTATGCAATCTCTATCAATAAAAAAAGAGGATGCCTAGGGAATTTTAATCGATTCGATTCAGATATTAATCAATCTTCTGTTTTTTTTTTACTTTATTTTTTAATGATTTGTCCTCGTCGTTGTCACGAGAAGAAATGATTTTTCTAATGCAATATGAAACAGAAATGAAAATATTGCAACAAATTCTATTCTTGATTGACTAGAGTGTTGTTTGATTTCTGCTTTCAAATGACCATACAGATAGTCAGGCCAGAGATAGTAATTTATTCAAAAACAACTTTGTTATTAGTGTTGTTCTTTGATTGTTTGTTTGTTTTTTGGTTAAAACGAAAGTAGCTAATAAGATTTCATGTATTTTGTAGTCCGAATGAATAATATAATAGATTATTTTTATATTTTAAATATTTTCTTGATGATGGGCTGGTAGATCTTAATGGAGATCTGATGAATAGATAGCTAGGATCAAGGATAATGAAAAAAAATCGGAATAAAGAAATTTATTGGAACATCATTTCAATATTTTAAAAACTTTTAAACTTGAAGGAAACAATAAAAGAGTGTGTCTTCTGCTGGAATTATAAATTTTATTTATAACGATATAAATAAATCCTCAAAAAATAACTTGTAGAGATTTTAATTTCCTTTAAAATGATATATACATTTATGATTTTATTTTTAAATTGTCTGGAGTTATAGCAATTTAAAAATTTCAGGTCGATTTATACATTTTGTTAGAAAACCCCGCAATAGCCCACTATATAGGGGCGGTTTCAGTTTACATTAATTGCGGGTAGAGATTTTTCTCTAGGATCGTTTGGTTTTGTGTGGGTATGCCAAATCTAAGTTTTCGACCTCGAAAGTGAGGAATACAACTTTTGGTGGCCGAAAACCTCGAAATTTTTGGACTTTAACCCAAAAACTCGAACTTTTTTCGATTTTTTCCCAATTTGTGAGCATTATTGACACAGCCCAGCGC